>JAVJIF010012206.1:0-184587 GCA_038442645.1 Agave tequilana | reverse complement strand
TGGCCTTCAGGTCGAATCTAAGTATATGGCCGCGCGACACTATAAGACCATCATAACATGGAGACTATATCGGTACTCATCAGTTTCCCCCACCTGGTGTAAGTTGTCTAGTTATTAGAATTTGTCCAATGATAATGTCCATAGGTGTTTATAGTAATCCTATATTCATGGTTATCCTATTACGGGGATCAACATGAGTATAGTATCAGTAGTTACCCTTTTTCAGGGTTCAAGAATACAGGAGTTTAGGAGTACCAAATGTCTGGTAACAATATAATAATCATGTCCCCGTAAAGTGATAATCATGAATATGTAAAGAAATACTGGTGTCTGGTGTAATATATCCAGTCAGTGTCCACATATCAGGTCAAATATACTAGTATCAGGTGATAGCATGTCAACCGTCAAATATAGCATGGTAGTACCGGTGTCAGATAGCAAGTGATAAGTGTAGCATGGCAAGTACCGGTGTCAGATATCAAGTGATAAGTATACATGACAAGTACTGGTGCATATATATCAGGGCCAGGTAACTAATATGTCGCCGAGAGTCACACATCAAATATCAGGTATCAACCGGTCACATACATGGTACAGGAGAACGGTATAAACATTTCAAACTCTTCACAACCACTTTTTATACAATAATAATTTTAGCCTATAATTTAGCCATGGGAGCCGAGTAAAGTGGGAGCAGATCCAGGCATATCTGGTATAATACCAGTTCGACAAAGTATAATAACGGTCGGCAGCTATTTATAAACATGATAATTTTGAAAATCACTTATATAATATATACCAACTTGCATAAAGAGACATCATATATTAAAAGAAAGATAATATTATTAGACATGAAATGATGGTAATAAAGCAAGTAATGTACTCACCTATCACCGAATGAAAATACCGAGAAAGTCTGAGAAATTCGCTAATCCGTGCGAGCAGCCACTAGCCCTATATATATTAATATATAAATTTATATATATATATATATATATATATATATATATATTATAGAGATAGGGATGAGAAGGAGAGAGAGGAGAGAGAGAGTTGTAGGAAGCGAGAGAGAGAAAATAGGGTTATTTTTAGAAAAGGAAATAAGAATTATAAGGGAGGGGTATGATTGAAATTATGGAAAAGTAATTAGGGAATGAGGGATGGGTATTTAGAGAATGTAGAAAAGTAGGTATATTTTAGGAAAAGAAAGAAAAAAGAAAAGAAAGAAGAAAGAAATAAGAGGAAAGAAGAAGAAAGAAAGAAAGAAGGTGGGGGGAGGATGGCCGGCGCCAGGCCACCGCCGGAGGTGGGGCCCGCTGATTAGTCTACAATTCTGTATTATTATATCGCATTTTCCTACCGATTTATGAATAAATGTCAGCCTAAACCGTGTTTTGGTCCCTCTTACAGATAAATCAGGAGTTTTAAGGGCAAGGAGTAATAAGAGCTTATTAACCCATTTTCTGGTAATTAAATCCGCAATTCTTAGAGGCCAAGTAAGAGAACATCTAGAAGATGCATTGAACCTAGACCTTTGCTCACGTCAGACGAATATTCGGGCGAAAATATCAGAATTGGGATATACCAGGAAAGTCCTAGAAGCCAGAGGAAGCGTCTCACCAAAACCAGGGACTTTTGTCCCTGCGGCAATTGCCGTGGATCCGCGGCAATGTCGTGGGCCCACACATCGATTTTCGACGCGTGGGCCCGTCTCGTCTTCTAGAAACATCCTATGTCTATAAAAATTCCTGTGGAGGCCCTAAACGGAGCAATTTTTTATTTTAGGATAGGGTTCCTATGTTTTAGTGTAGGTGTTCTTCTTTTCTTTTCTTTAGTATTTGTATTTCATTTTTAAATCCTGTAGTAGGGCTGAGAGATTCAGAGAGAGATAGAGAGGGATTGATGTAATAGATGGTGATAATCTATGTAAAGGTGCCTCCTTTTTTCTCCAATGTAATCTTCTCCATCTTCTACATAATTCTTAGCTAATTTCTTCTTCTCATGACAATCTAATTACTAACCACTAACTATCTAACCACTTACTTAATAATCTACATGAATCTAATAGTCTCTACAAGGCCTTGCTCTTGCAAGAGCCATTGATGGCTCATGATAATGGATTCTAACATTCTAACATTTCTAACATCTAACCCACTAACTTGCTAACTTGTAATGTCTTCTTTATTTCATGCTCACCCTAACCGATTTTGATGATTTAATAGTAGCTTGCAACTTGTTATGTGGTATTGATGTTTTGTTTGAATATAAAAGAACAATCTTATGAGTCATGCTTTGTATCGTCTCTTGAAGCCAAGGATTAGTGATGGCTAAGGATCCATATGAGACAACTATCACTAAGAGGTTAGCATGGAAGTGGAGCAATTAGTAGTTAGTAGCCATGAGTTTTTTTTATCTTGTTTTAAAAATCAATTTCAAACTCTTCTTTTATCTTTTTATCAATGTTTTCACCAACTTCTTAGTTCACCTTTGTTTCATCTTCTTTCTATTTTATTTTCCACACCACTTCTCTTTTATTTTCACATCGCCGCTTTCATCGCATCTCCTCGCCTACCACTTTCTGAATTTCTTTTTCTTTTCTTTTCCTTTATTCATTCTTTAACAAAGAAGAAATTGTTAACAACACACGTGAATAGAGACTGTTAATGCTTCTATCGCCTCCCATCCCTATGGATTCGACCCATTGACCAATGCTATAACGGAGTATCGAGGGAACATTAGCACATACGAGCTTTTCATTAGTTTCACAAACTACACGTTTTAAGAGTGTTGGTTCTGCCTCGATCAAATTTTTGGCGCCATTGCCGGGGAACGGAAATGGTTTTGATTTCACATTTTTATTAACATTTTCTTCTCTATTTTGGTGTGCAGGACAATCTTTACAGGTGCTTAACATTGCAGAATAAACACTAGCTATGCATCTCCCTGCTCTAGAAAGCAGGGACCCAGCTTCTAAAGAAAAGCCGCGCGATCGCGACATTTGCCCCGCTAACACGGCTATTTTGTGATCATTGTGTATCTTGTTGTGCTGGGATGTGTTCATTGTAATAGCTAGTGGATCTATACTATTACTTTCTTACTTTGATTGCCTAAACACCGCAATAAACTAAAGAACTAAATACGGTATTTGGACACTTTTAAAATAGTTTAGACATTTGCATTTAAGCACGTGTCAATTCAATTTCATATACTGTATTTTGTTCTGTTGTTGTGATCTGTATTAAGGTGTACATATGGCATTGCATATAGCATAGGACAAATATGTGGGTGAATTACTCGCTTTGTGTTATATTCTTATCTATATTGCACACTTGCACGAATTAAAATTAAGGGCAAAACTCATACAAGATAAGGTGGGGATTTCATCAACCTTACTTAGCCCAAAAACCACCTCCCCACTCACACAGCCTAAGTCCTAATAAAATTGATAGACGTTGGCCCCTAGGGACATCTCGGACTCATTAAGAGATTGACCGAGGATGGAACTTGTTTTGAATCTTACTCTTGTGAAATCGGTGTTTAAGGTTGGGGATTAAGAGGTTACACCTCGAAGATACCGTGGTTTGGCGTAATTAAGGCCCGTTGCTTACGCACGGATACCTCCCACCGTATTTTGCCCCTACCTAGCCGATTAGCTTGTGGTCGGATTCAAGCAATAACCTTCCCCGGGTAATCGACCAGTTAAGAATCCTCTAGGTCTAGATCAACCTCAATATAAGCTTGGTTTTGATTTTCTTTCTTTTTGTTTGTTGTTTGATTTTTCTTTTTTGTTTGTGATTGTTTGTGAAATGGAATTCAACAAAAACAATTCTTTCAATTCAAATATGAATCCATATTTCACACCAACCCCATTTGTTTCGGATAATTTCAACCCGATTTTTCACAATATGAACCAACCAAATACACCGGTTGGCCTTATCCGAATCAATACAACCCATATCCACAATCTTATGACTATAATTTCTAAAATAATTTTAACTCTTCACAGAGTCAATGGGGATTCACCTCTCCCGAGTTAAATTTTCAACCTCCTTGTCCACCGTGTCCACCTTGTCCACAATTTACACAATATTTATTCCCTGATTTCGGTTCCTATACTCCTTTTTCTGGACCTCCCATTGAAGAAAAATCCGAATTAGAAAGAGTATAGAAGCCAACCTATAAGAGGCCGAGCGATAACGTCAGAAAATATTGGCCTCTCCAATTTCACAATATTTTCAAGAGTCTTACTCAGTTCAACCTTCTCATACTGAACATCCATCTGCCCTAAAAACGAGTAAAGAACTCTTGTGTGAGTCCAAGCTTCAATCTCAAACCATGTTGGACTTACAATCTTCACTATCTTTCCAAACCAAGATTCTAATACTCCCTTTCTGGACCATCCACTTGCAGAAAAATTAAGTCTAGAAAAGAGTATAGAAATCTTACAGGAGCCCGCGTTACAATTTCAAAAATCTTCTTCTCAGTCTATTGATAGGTTGAAAACACAATTGAGTCAATTGGTCAACATTTATAAGAATGAAGAAACACTCTCTTCTCCACCGTTGACCAATCCAAATATCTCTAACTCTATCAATTTGACCCATGACTCTTGTTATTTTGGAAACCAAGATTCCTACATTCCTTTTTTAGAACAACCACTTGAAGATACATCATATCTAGAAAAGAGTATAGAAGTCTTGCAAGAGCCGCGCTAAAATTTCAAAAATCTTCTACCGAGTCTATCAATAGGTTGGAAACACAATTGAGTCAATTGGTTAGCATTTATAGGAATAAGAAACTTTATATTATCAACCTTTGACCAATTCAGCTATCCTAAACTCTATTGATCTGACCCAGGACTCTTGTCATTTTGAAATCAAGATTCAATTTCAGCACACCCATCTGAACTTGTCCAAACTTCAAATCTCATTGACATTTTGACAAGTTATCCTTTTCTTGAATTGAACTTGAGCATGAATATGATCCTGAACTTCAACTTGGTAATTCAATTTCACTTCCTGATTCAATATTGACTGAGGTGTTTTTACTTGAATTTAGGCCTTTTCCCCGAGTCAGTATGGGATCCAGTGCCAATTCATTGTGAAATTGAATAACCAATTTTTTATGATCATCATATTGAACTTGACCAATTTCATACTTTTGAAAGTCCCATTGATAAATTGGTAAGTTCTCATTTTTATGGAATTGAACTCAATGAGGAATGTGACTTTCATCCTCAAATTTGTGATTCAGTTCAAATTCCTGAATCAATATTGACTCCAGTTTTGTTACCCAAATTGAGCAACATTTTAGAGTCAGTTTTGGTTCTCATACGTATCATTCTTGAACTTGAATCACCAATCTTCGAAAGTCACATTCCATCATGGGAAATGAATGTGGACTTGAGTTTTAACTTCTTGATTTGGACCCACTTCCTGAACCAATTTAGACCCCTGAACCTTTACTTGACTTAAGTTTTTTTCCTGAGTCGGTATTAGTTCCTATATTTCCTGAGTCCAAATCAATCATTCCATTCTGACACAAAGGTCTTGATAAATTTGACTCTGAAATTATTTTAAAATTTTGAAAATTAGATAAGGTTAAATTCTTAATAAAAATCACAAATATATATATTATTTTAGTAGGTTTGTATTATAGAGGTCTCTGGTGGGTTCCTCCGGATTTTCCGCACATTGGATTGGGCCGCATTTTGTGGACCAATCAGACCACCACCTTGAGGTGATTTTTCCTTCCCTCTCTATTTATTTCATGCATACATACATCACGATGAATTGACGACAATATATGAGATAAGTGTGGGGGAGGGTTTACTTGTAGGATCACCTAGAGGGGGGTGAATAGGTGATGGCTAATCTAAAGGTCACTTAATGAACAAATAATGTAGAATTAAAAACTATTATGACCTAAACTAAACTCTTAAACTAAACACCACGTAAAACACAAGAGTGTTGCCGAATTCCCCGTGAAGGGCTCTGGACAAACTCCTCTAGATTCCCCTAGATAAGGGTTGAGGTGCTGCGTTGGCTCTCTTGGTTAAATATAAGTGTTAGCAAACAACCCAAGCATATATCAATTAAGCACACAATGAATATCTAGCATATAAAGATAAGCACAATAAAAGTATGCAAGATATAAACAAGAGACAAAGAGAGAGAGAGAGCAATCGCAACACAAGGGATTTATTTCGAGGTTCGAGCACACTTGCTCTACATCCCCGCCTTCGACACACGAAGGATTTCCACTATAATCGATCCCACCGATCACTCGGTGCCGCAACACCTACAACTCTCAACTCCCTAGTCTGTACACACCGCAAGCCCAGGCTCGCCGAGGCCGCACCTCAAATAAGGAGTTCGCACCCGAACTCGAAACACCGAGTCCCCACTAGGACCCGAAACAATGCGAACGCAACCGTCCGCCTCCTCAAGAAACGAAGATGAACTTTGGTGATCACAACTCTTGATCACCTAAAATCCTCTCACAACAAATCCCTATAGGTAGATATAGCAATGGATAGCTCAAGTGTTGTGTGAGAAAAATAAGGATTGAAACTATGGTGAAAAACTCAAGAAATCTCTTTTAAACACTCTTGATAAAAACTCCCTTTTGATAGGAAATATTTGCTCTCAATTTTGTGGAGAAAAACCTCTTGAAAGAGTAGGAAAAACTGGCTCTAAAAGTCTCCAAAAATCTTGATCAAAACAGCCCCAAAATGCCCCATTTTATAGAGTCTGGAAAACTAGCCGTTGGGGTCTGACAGAGTTGTCGGTCGACTGGCCAACGGTCATATTTCAAACCGTTGTGCCATCGGTCGACCGGTCGGTCGATCGAGGCCAGGATACAGAGAGCAAGTCTCTCTGTCCGGTCGACCGCTCGGTCGACCGGGGCCTTTCCAGAGAGCAGAGCTCTCTGGACGGTCGACCGGTCGGTCGACCGGCCTCCTGCCAGAACTGGCGTGTACGTCTGTGCACGTCGGTCGACCGTGAAGGTCGGCCGACTTCAAGCTGCGGTCGACCGTCCCGGTCGACCGGCTGAAGCCAGGACAGAACTGTAATGGGATTTAAAACTTGGTCTTTTTGGCTAAAATAAAATCCCATAAAATACTGAAAAATCTACAAAAATAGTTTTACCAATATACTTTGATAAACAAACTTGCTTGCACAAAATCAAGGCATGTTATAAATGATTTGGACTATTTTTGTAATATGAAAAAATTTGCTCAAATGAAAACAGTATTTTCCAAACTTGATTTTTCTAAAACTTGTTTTTTCAAACTTCACCAATACAAAAACAAGATATTTAAACTCATTTGAAGCATAGAGTGTATGGATATGATCCACTACACAAACATGGTGAAATATCTATGTTTTTGACATTAAGCTCTAAACATGATTTTGGTTAAAACATGCATATAAGAAATATCAAAACCAAAATGATATTTTGTAAAATAGAAAATCTTTTGTAAACACAAAACTATCAAGAGTGTTGTGTATATGTACTTGAGCAATTCACCAACTATTCTATCCTTTACATTTTAAACTAAAAATAAAATCTTCTAAAACAAACCTAGACACAAGTCTTCATCTTCTTGAAGTCTTCACTTGAAGCCTTCACATCTTCTTGACTTGGTCCAAACACGATCCAATGGCTCTTGGATCAAACGTGCTAGCTCCAAAACTTGACTTTAAATTCTTTGTTGAAGCTATGCACCTACTAAGATCTTGATCATAAATCTGTCACTAATTAAACACAAGATCATTAGTACTATAACTACATGAGTTGATCATCATCAAAACTAGAGTGATGGGCCTTCGGCCAACATTACTAACGTAGAGTTTTTAGATTTTCTTTCTTTTACACTTCTTTTAGGATACTTTTAGAAATCTTCTCTTTTGTATAGGAATTTTCTCTTTCTTTAAAATTTTTTTAAAATAAGAGACAAAGTTTTGAACTATTTTTAAGAAAATTAAGATGATCTCTGAAATTAAGAAAGCCTTAATTATGACATCTTAAACCTAGTTGAAATAATGGATCTTGTTTAAAATTATAGGTTAAGTATAAAAGATTGGGGAGATAATTTTATCTTGAATTTTTTTGCCTTAGATAGTTGCTCTTCATACTTACACAATTTTTAGGATGGAACAAACACCTAAAATGCCATAAAGCAAAAATAAATAAAAAGAATAAAATATATATGGTATAAATAAAATATTACTTATTAAGCTGGATAATTATGCCTCAAGAAGCATGATTATTCACGCCTAATGGTGGTCAAAAGAAACAAATAAATCCCCCTTAGTTTTGTGGCCTTGTTTACTCGAGTCCTTAAACCCGAGGGATGTTTTCTCATCTGGTGCCCTAAACCGTCTGGTCTGAGATTCATCGGTTAAAGGCTTATTACCCGGGTAAACTAGAAAGCCTAAGAAAACTAAGGGAAGAAAAAAGAAGGAAATATATTATATATATATATATATATATATATATATATATATATATATATATATATATATATATATATATATATATATATAAATAATGGCTTGATGGTTAGAGTTGAAATCTCAGAAATCTTCACTATGACAAAGTGCATATTATCTAGGTTTTATGAAGAATAAAATATTCAATCCAATTTTGCATTCTTACCTTAATTGAAGATAAGATCTTGCATAGAGACTAAGTTTAAGGAAGAATATTTTTGGTGGACTTATGACCTTAGATCGTTTATATTTTTGCAAAAAAATATATTCGAAAACTTGTCTCTCTTTCAAAATGCGTTTTCAAAATACTACATTTATCATCTTTCTTTATGATTTTGTGGGCTCAATCCGCTGAAAATCCTCAGGAGACAAAACTCCTCCTCTAGGGGTAACTTAGAGGTTTAATGGCTTGTTACACACGCTCAGTGCAATCGCGTTACCTGTGAAAGTGGTGTAATAACATTTGTAGTATAGTTTTTTTTTCTTTTCTTGTTTTGCTCGGGACGAGCAAAAGATAAGTGTGGGAGTGTGACTAGTCTACAATTCTGTATTATTATATCGCATTTTCCTACCGATTTATGAATAAAATGTCGGTCTAAACTATGTTTTGGTTCCTCTTGCAGATAAATCAGGAATTTAAGGGCAAAGGAGTAATAAGAGCTTAATTAACCCCATTTTCGGGTAATTAAATCCGCAATTCTTGGAGGCCAAGTAATCGAACATCTAGAAGATGTATTGAACCTAGATCTTTGCTCGCGTCAGACGAATATTCGGGCAAAAATACTAGAATTGGGATATACCAGGAAAGTCCTAGAAGCCAGAGGAAGCGTCTTACCAAAACCAGGGACCTTTGTCCCTGGTATTGCCGCGGATCCGCGGCAATGTGGTGGACCCACGTGTTGATTTTTGACGCGTGGGCCCGTCTCGTCTTTTAGAAGCATCCTATGCCTATAAAAACCCCTGTGGAGGCCCTAAACGGGAGCAGTTTTTTGATTTTAGGCTAGGGTTTCTATGTTTTAGTGTAGGATAGTGTAGGTGTTCTTCTTTTCTTTTCTTTAGTATTTGTATTTCGTTTTTAGATCTTATAGTAGGGCTGAGAGATTCAGAGAGAGATAGAGAGGGATTGATGTAATAGATGGTGACAATCTATGTAAAGGTGCCTCCTTTCTTCTCCAATATAATCTTCTCCATCTTCTACATACTTCTTAGCTAATTTCTTCTTCTCATAGCAATCTATCTACAAACCACTAACCATCTAACCACTTTCTTGATAATCCACATGAATCTAATAGCCTCTACAAGGCCTTGCTCTTGCAAGAGCCATTGATGGCTCATGATGATGGATTCTAACATTTCTAACATCTAACCCACTAACTTGCTAACTTCCAATGTCTTCTTTATTTCATGCTCACCTCTAACTGGTTTTGATGATTTAACAGTAACTTGCAACTTGTTATGTGGTATTGATGTGTTGTTTGAATGTAAAAGAATAATCTTATGAGCCATGCTTTGTATCATCTCTTGAAGCCAAGGATTAATGATGACCAAGGATCCATGTGAGACAAATATCACTAAGAGGTTAGCATGGATAGTGGAGCAATTAGTAGTTAGTAGCCATGAGTTTTCTTTTATCTTGTTTTAAAAATCAATTTCAAAACTCGTCTTTTATCTTTTCATCGATGTTTTCACCAACTTCTTACTTCACCTTTGTTTCATCTTCTTTTCTATTTTGTTTTCCAAACTACTTCTCTTTTATTTTCACATCGCCTCTTTCATCGCATCTCCTTGCCTATCACTTTCTGGACTTCTTTCTTTGCTTTTCCTTTATTCATTCTTTAGCAAATGAGAAATTATTAACAACACACGTGAATAGATACTGTTAATGCTTCTATCGCCTCCCGTCCCTGTGAATTCGACCCGTTGAATCAATGCTATAACGGAAGTATCGAGGAAGCACATTAGCACATACGAGCTTTTCATTGATTTCACAAACTACACATTTTAAGAGTGCTGGTTCCGCCCCGATCAGTGGCGCACCTAGCCTGGGAGGGGAGGAGTGGCGGGATTGTTTGGTGGTTTGGAGTTAGTGGAGGAGTTTGGTGGTGGTTGGTGGTGGTGGTGGTTATGGTGGTTTTGGTGGTTGTTGGAGGTAGTGGAGAGTTAGAGGAGGAGGAGGAGGTGATGATTGAGGGTTAGAAGTGGAGGAGGAGGTGATTTGGTGGGAAATTTTAGGGAAGAAGGTGAAGTGGAGGTGGTGGGTTTGGATGAAATTGGAGATGGTGGAGTGATGGTTGGATGAAAAGGAGGTTGTAGAGTGGAGAGGGGGTGGGGAAGGTGGTGGCCGGCGGTGGTGATGGTGGAGGCGGCGGTGGTGATGGTGGAAATGGGTTTTGTTTTGTTGAAGTGTAGGAGAAAAATGAAAATAGAAAGGAAGGAGAAGGGAGGGTTTTTAATGGAGAAGGAGGAGAAAAGTGAAATGATGAAATGGGATGGGAGAGGGGCTGCAGCAGCAGCCATGGCCTGCTGCAGGCGGCTGCAGCTGTTGCAGGGAAGCGCAGTGCATGGGAAGGAAGGGGAAAAGAGAAAGAAAGAAAAAGAAGAAAATTAAAGGAAAAGGAAAAAGAATAAGGAAAAAGAAAACAAAATAGTAAAAAATTTATTATTAAATAATTAATTTATTAAAATATGTGGGAGTATAAAGTAGGGGAGTAGAGAAAGAAAAAGAAAGAAAAGAAAATGTCGGTAGATAATATTATTATTTTAATAGGACGAAATTTGACTATTTCAGAAACGTTCTGAAAACTTCTCAAAAATAGTAAATATTATTTTAAGATATTTGGTGAAATTGGATTTGAGAAATTTGATCTAGTTTTCAAATGAAAAATTCTGAAATCTTTCGGCAATACCAGCCGACACCAGAATCGGTCAAATTTTGATAAATTTAGAAAAATCCCAAAAATAGATAGAAAATAAAATTTTAAGAAGTAAAGTGAAAGATATTTCTAAAAATTTAATCCCATTTGAAAACTAAAAATCCGGGAATCGGTCAGCGATGCCGACTGATACCGGTTTTGGAGATTTTGCAGAAAAATTCTGAAAAATCCCAAAAATCATGAAAAATCTAAAATATTAGAAAATAGTGTTTGAAACTAAAATTGGTTAAATCGAATTATCAGAAAGGTCAAATCGAGCAGCAGGCTGGTATCGGGTTCCCGGTCCGGATCAGGGCTGACTCTAAGACTGAGAATCCAGATCCGATACCATAAACATGAGAAATCACTACTTAAAACAAATACTGGAAGAAAATTGTAATAATACGATAGGAAAAGTCGGGACACGTATCTGGGTACGTATCCCGGGAACAGGGTGCTACAACTTGAAGTCATATTAACGAAGAGATTCTCAAATATCGTTCCCACACTGACGTTTTGACTTCCACTCGGAGGAAGAGACAGAGTGTGATGGGATTAGTTTGTTGTCTTCGGATCGAATCGATGTAGAAGGTGGAGGTGTATCATACCCCAACTCCCTGCGTGTTTTATCATAGTAATTTGCCGGTTTCCCTTTCGGCACAAAATTACGTAGAAAACCACGTCGTCCTTTTTTGAAATTCAGGCCACTCTCACACTGCAGCCTGTATCCCATTTTTCTCATCATATACTGTGCTGATCGTGCATAATGGAAAAATTGCGGGGGCTTTGAGTCTGAACTTAAATCTGTGACTGTAGACCTTTGTAGTTGGGCTCTACCGAATATTATTGGTGATTGACTCCTTTTGGATGGAGGGATCACGAAGACGGACCCTTCCACACATTCCACAGATGTACTTGGCTTGCTTGGTTTATACAAGGGCATGTGTAGAGTGTTATTGGCGACAGATTCAAACAATTCGACACTCGCTGCATAATCAAAGCAAACATTGTCATCAATCACCCATTCATGATCGTCCTCAGAGGGATTATTACATTGAGGATTACTGAAATATGTTACAATTGGTTCACTGACCAAAGTAGCTGGCATGTCTTCTTCAGACTCTGAATCTGCCTCATTGCCACTGTCGTCATTGTCAGGCAATGGGTCTTTTGATGTTTTACCGATGTCCTGATGTAGGAGAGCGTCAGTAAAGTAATTTTTTCACCCCTTTGAAACCATCCTCCACGTATTTGAAGCATTGATGTAGAGTAGAGGGAACAATCTAGTTAGCGTGGATCCAAGGTCGTCCTAATAACAAGTTATATGAAGTGTCAGCGTCAATGATATAACTGTTGGCCTAAAGGCCCATTGCTCTAATTTTGATGATGATTAACTCATGTAGTTATAGTACTAATGACCTTGTGTTTAATGAGTCTCAGATATTTGATCAAGATCTTAGTTAATATTTAGCTTCAACAAAGGATTTAAAGTCAAGTTTTGGAGTTAGCACATATTGATTCAAGAGCTCGCGCATCAAGATTGCATCAAGTTCTCAAGAGGAGTCTAACTCATTGGATCAGGGTTTGGACCAAGTCAATAAGGAGAAGAAGATTTTTAAAGAGAAGATTTTCAAGAAGACTTGTGTCATGTTTATTTGTGAGCCACATTTGATTATTGTATGTTTATGTTTAATTGCTCATTTGTACTCATTAGATGTACTAGTATAGCCTAATTTAGATGATTCATGCATTTTAACTTGTTTTCCCTATTCTTATGCATGTTTTGCTTCATGTATATGTTATTCTTGTCTAAAACTAATAGATATACATGTATACCATTAAGTCTCTTGCCTTCGTGTAAATTATATTATAAACTCTTTTGTGTTTAGGATATGTATGTATATTTTTAGTTTTGGATAAAACATACATATACCTTTGAAGTTTGATTTTAATGAAAAATATATGTTTATGCTTTTGATAAAAGATATTCATGTTTTTTTGAGCCTTATTAATCATTTTCATGAAAATGCTATTTACATGATTCTTGTGCACTCACACTTCATTTGTTTACTCATGACATTATTTTCATGAGAATTTTTGAGCTTTATAGACTTCGAGTATCATCTCTTGTGTTTTTAGCATGTTTCATGAGATATATATGATTTGGTTTCTTGTTTGAAGGATCTTTAACTAGTTTTTCAAAATTACTTTAACTAGTTATTTATTCTTCATTTGATAGTGTTTTCAAAATAAAACTATTCTCAAATCTTAATTTTGAAAACTTCTACCCTTAAAGGGCGGTTGGATGGGCGACAATGCCTTATGAGCCTTATTAAAAATCTTTTTATTATATGTAAGAATAGGGTAGATAGTTATGAGTTATACACATGTTCTTCATAGAAATTTATTTTTGTATACTCATATTTGTTTTCTATATATGTCTGTCTCAAAATCTCAAATAATATCAATTTCAATTGGTATTTTCTTTTTCATACATATATATGTTTTGATTGTGCTTGATTTACAATATCCATTACATGTTTAAAGCACAAATTATGTTTATGCTAAACTTAACTTAAAATTAAAAATAAATTAGTATCTTTATAAGCTTATGCATAGTTTTCAATTGGTATTTCAATTGATATTTTATTTGGTATCAAAATTTACAATAGATTCAATTGGTATTTCAATAGACATTTTATTTGGTATCAAAATTTACTATATATTTTAATTGGTATCAAAAATACAAAACGTTTTACTTTCATTGGAATCTTAAAATTCTGTTTACTTTCAAGTGGTATCTCAAAATTTATTTTGTTGCCTTAGGAGATTTCAAATTTGATTTAAAGTGATTTCAAAATTTTTGATATGAATTGTCTATATGCAAGGGGAGCTTAACATCTCTTCTATATATAGATTCATGTTGAGTGTATCTTATATTAAGGAGTTTGACATCTCTTCTTTATGTGGTACACATGTGTAGGGGGAGCTTGACATCTCCACTTATACATTGTATATTATGCTTTATGTGAGTTAGGGTTTTGTCATCCCTTCTTTATGTAATGCATATATCCAGGGGAGCTAACTTCACGTCTCTCTTCTTCTTGAATGTATATCGCAGATATATATCCTTATTGTTTGATTTATTTTCGCCCCTTTATTGATGATTTGACAAAAATGGGGGAGAAATATTTGATGATTCACATATGCATGTTTATTTCATTCTCTTATTTATGCATGCTTATCTCCTTGTTTATGCATATCTATTTGTTTTTGTCTTATGCACTTCATTGAATATCTTATTATTTATTGGTATGTATGAGTTAAGGGGGAGCTTCTATGAAGCTTATCTTTAATCCATGTATATTTAACTCCATGAGTTTTGTCATCATCAAAAGGGGGAGATTGTTGGCCCGAAGGTCCATTGCTCTAGTTTTGATGATGATTAACTTATGTAGTTATGTACTAATGATCTTGTATTTAATGATCAAGATCTTAGTTGGTGTTTAGCTTCAACAAAGGATTTAAAGTCAAGTTTTAGAGCTAGCACATATTGATTCAAGAGCTCACACATCAAGATTGCATCATGTAGTCAAGAGGAGTCTAGCTCATTGGATCAGGGTTTGGACCAAGTCAAGAAGGAGAAGAAGATTTTCAAAGAGAAGATTTCCAAGAAGACTTGTGTCATATTTGTAAGAGTCAAGATTTTGTTTTTAGATAAAATGTAAAGGATAGATTAGTTGGTGGACTGCTCAAGTTCATATACACTCACACATAAGATTTATATGTGTTTTCATAAAAGAATTTTCGTTTTGAAAAATACCGCTTTGGTTTTTAAGCTTCAAATATACATGTGTTTTATCAAAACTTATTTTAGAGCTTATTGTCAAAACCATAGATATTTCAATATATATGTGTAGTGGATCATATCCATACACACCAAGCTTCGAAAGGGTTTAAAATATCTTGTTTTGTATTTGGAGAAGTTTTGAAAAAATTGTTTTTGAAAAATACAGATTTTTGTTTAAGCCTAAATTTCCTTATCACAAAATTGTTCAAATATTTGTAATATGTTTTAATTTTTGATCACACATATTTATACTTCAAAGTATTTTAGTGAACTTATTTTTGTAGAATTTATGAGAATTTATAGAATTTTATTGAAGGTAAAAGACTATGTTTTAATCCCTAAAAATTGGTGACCTGGCCTTCTTTCGGTCGATCGATCCGGTCGACCGATCCGGTCGACCGATGTGCACAAACGTGCACAGCCAATTTGGCTGGTGGGCCAGTTGACCGACCCGGTCGACCACTAGAGAGCTCTGCTCTCTGGATCTGGCCCCGGTCGATCGGGCGATTGACCGACAAAGAGATTCTGCTCTCTGTATCCAGGCCTCAGTCAACCGGACGGTCGACCAGTGGCATAACGGTCGGAAATCTGACCATTGGTGGTCGACCGATTGGTCGACCGACAGCAGGGAATCCTGCTGAGTTGGACCCCAACGGCTATATTTTTGAGACCTATAAATTGGGGCTAGTTTGGGCTGTTTCATACAAGATTTGAAGTGAGTTTTCAAGCTAGTTTTTTCTACCTTTCTAAGTGTTTATCTTCACTTTTTTTAGAGCCAAATGCTTCCATATTAAAAGGAGAGTTTTTCAAGAGTGTTTTGAAAAAGAGCTTTTTTGAGTTTTTCAACACAAATTCTATTCAAGTTTTTTTCACACATACTTGAGCTATCCATCGCCATATCAATCCTATAGGGATCTTTGTTGTGAGAGAGTTTTAGGTGATCAAAGTGTTTAGATCACCAAGTGTTCAACTTTGTATTTAAAGGGGCGAACTTGTGGGTTCGTGTTGTTTCGAGTTCTTGTGGGAGCTCGGTATAGAGGTGCGGCCTCGGTAAGCTAGTGTGCTTGCGTGTGTAGTTCTTGCGGGAACAAGAGAGGGATTAGTGAGTCGAAGGAGTTCTAGTGTGAACTCGTTGTAGGTGTTGCGACACCGAGTGATCCGGTGGGATCGATTTTAGTGAAAATCATTCATAGTGTTGAAGGCGGGGACGTAGAGTAAGGGTGCTCGAACCTCAAAACAAATCTTTCGTGTTTGCGATTGCTCTCTCTATCTCTCATTTGTGTTTATATCTTGCATGCTTACATTGCTCATCTATTTATATGCTTGATATATATTGTGTTTAAATTGATATTTGCTTGGGATTGTTTGCTCACACTTGTATTCAACCAAGAGAGTCATATCGGCACCTTAACTCTTATATAGAGGAATCTTGAGGAGATAGTCCAGAGCCCGTCACCGGGAATTCGACTACACTCTTAGTTATACCTTATGTGTTTAGCTTAATAGTTTTTAGTTAGAATTAATAGTTTTAATTCCGCATTAATTCATCATTAGATTAGCTAGTCACCTATTCACCCCCCTCTAGGTAATTCAATAACACGTCACTTCTGATTTCAGATTCCCGATTCAGCAACGGATTCGAATTTTTCCAAGTGGGTGGCTACTCCCTGCGTTAAAACCATATATCGTAGTAGTGGTTGTGGACAACCGATACATTGGTATGCCTAGGAAGTAGAGGAGTCTTTTGGGGATAATACTGAGTGTAAACCATAGATTAACCTGTACTCTTTCAATGCATGTCGAAACGATGTATCTGGTATAGTACAAAGGTCGATCGTATTTGTTATCCTTGAGGAGCATGTCCTCAGCTATGAAAATAATAGCAGGTACTTTCAACTATACTTGATGACATTCAGAACACGAGGGTTAAGTGTCGTCCTTAGGGGTTTCTAGCATATGTGTCAGAAATAATTCTGAATTAGCCAGTGCATCCCTGAGTGCTTCTCTTGTCTCCTTCGAGAGACGAAGCAGCTCGTGTATGGTGATACGAGCGGGGATATTAGCCAGCTGGGCCAATATGTCAAAGCGAAAAGGGATGTTAAGTCCCGGGCCTGAAGTTTTTTCAGGACATGGTCAAACCGGACTTCTTTCTACTTCTATTTTCTCGAGGTCGGGACCGGGGCTAGCATGGGTATTTGTACTGACGACGTTTGCTGTTGTGTCTCGTCAGTAATTCTCTCACACTGTTTCAAGTATGATTTTTCGGATCGAGTACCCATCGGCTGAGGTACATTTGCCTGCACTGTGCAAGCGGTGCCTTTCTCCTTCAGAATCACTAGAGAAGCTGATGTCACATTGCCGTCATCCGGCAAGACAGAGATAACGTTGCAAGATTTGCCCTTTAACCTGGATTTCTTCGAATCCCACTGTTCGTCTTGGGCGAGATCTGGGTGTATCCACATGATCTCCCCCATTTTTAATGTTAAGAGGACGAGACCTTTAATCTCCTGATATTTAGCTGAAGGATCGTTTATCTCTAGCCGTCCTTCAGGGATTGGAAAGGACGCATCAGAAATTGTGACTTTTAGGGTCTTGCCGAACTCAAGGGTCACCATGTTTGCAGTGTCTTTCTTTTGTTCTGACTTTAGAGTCAGAACTCTGACATCGACCAAAGCCTGAATTTTATCATTGAGGACAAAGCACTTGTTAGTAGGATAATGGACCATCCTATGAAAAAGGCAATAGTTGGGATCGTTTGTGCGTCCCACTTCATTAGGGCGTCGAGCCTCTGGCAGTTTTAACTTATTCTCTTTGTAGAGTAAATGGAATATTGTAACCACCTGCTCGTCTTTGAAGGAGTATTGTTTCGGAGGAAACTTAAACTCCTGATTATTGACGCCGCTCTTCTTGGTCTTTGGAGGAACGTCCCCTGACAATTCGACGGACATGGTCTCTTTCCCTTTGACTTGGGAAGATTGTGCCATGTCACCGCGCCCCTTATTATTCATACTCCATTTGTCTTTAGGGGTAGATGGTTCAAACTTTTTAGCCGACTTTTCAGCTATTTCATCTTGCTCGACTAATTCCTTCCACGTATGGGCTTTGACAGTCCCATACGAATCTCTATTTGGTCTAGGAAGTTATGTCTACATTTCTACAAGAGCATGAGTAATGGCATCCCTACTGGGCACATTAGAGATAATTTTTGAACCGCTCAATATAGTCACAGACAGATTCTCCTTTCCTCTGTACAGTGGAGAGGAGTTTATTCATGGTTACCTCGGTGTCGTCCTCGTAAAAACGAGAAAGAAATCGAGTCTCTAAGTCAATTCAGGAATTGATAGAGCCTGGAGAAAAGCTTTGGAACCAGTCAAATGCTACCCCCTTCAGGGTGCCAATGAATAGTCTGGTCATAATAGCATCGCTATCTATAACGTTACCGGTCTGAGACCGGAAGTAATAGATGTGCTGGTTTGGCGAGCTCTTACCATCATATGTATGTAACGTTGGTGGCTTGAACTTTGGCAGGTATGATACTGAATCCCATTCCAAGGGGTAAGGACGGACTGCCCTTACTTTCTTCAGTTCATCTCTTTGAGTTAGGGATGCGATCTGAGCTTGGATGCCTTTAAGAACTTCAGCATCTATAGAAGGTAGTCATCATTCTGGGGAGCCTTCCCGAGGTCCGTCAGGGTAGGATTCTCTATAGGCTGTTGGCTAGCTCAGGTACCCATCAGGGCGAAAACTCGTGTAAGCTGAGCTTCAAGCGGTCATTGTGAGTGAGCCTACATCTTCAGGAGACTCCCTGAGGGGTAGCTGTCAGGCTAGGACTCATATAGGTTGTTGAATCGCTCGGGTAGCCGTCAAGGCAACTCGTGTAGAATAAGTTTCGAGCAATCGTGGGCAAGTCTTCATCTTTCAGGAGACTCCCCGAGGAGTAGCGTCAGGGAAGGACCGGTTAGAGGCTGTTGACTGGCTCGGGTAGCCATCAAGGTGAGGACCCATATAGGCTGTTGACTTGCTCGTGTAGTCGTCAAGGCAAGCCCCGTGCAGGCTGAGCTCTGAGTAGTTGTGGGCATGTTTCTGTCTTTCAGGAGACTCTACAAGGGATAACTATCAGGATAGGATCCGCTATAGACTATTGATTGGCTCAGGTAACCATCAGGGTGAGGACCTATGTAGGCTGAGCTTCGAGTGATCATTGTGGGTGAGCCTCCGTATTTCAGGAGACTCCCCGAAGGGTAGCCGTCAGGGTAGGACCCGTATAGGCTGTTAACTTGCTCGTGTAGTCGTCAGGGCAAGCCCCGTGTAGGCTGAGCTCCGAGCAGTCGTGGACAATTTTTCATCTTTCAGGAGACTCTCCAAGGGGTAGTTGTCAGGATAGGACCCGCTATAGGCTGTTGACTATCTCGGGTAGCCATCAGGGCGGGGACCCGTGTAGGATGAGCTTCGAGCGGTTATTGTGGGCGAGCCTCCATCTTTCAGGAGACTCTCCGAGGGGTAGCAATCAGGGTAAGACCCGTATAGGCTGTTGACTCGCTCGGGTAACGTCAGGGCAAGGACTGTGTAGGCTGAGCTTCGAGCAATCATGGGCAAGTCTCTATCTTTTAGGAGACTCTCCGAGAGATAACTGTCTAGGTAGGACCCGCTATAGGCCGCTGACTAGCTCGGATAGCCATCAGGGTGAAGACCCGTATAAGCTGAGCTCCGAGCGGTCATTGTGGGTGAGCCTCCATCTTTCAGGAGACCCCTCGAGGGGTAGCCGTCAGGGTAGGACCCGTATAGGTTGTTGACTCACTCAGGTAGCCGTCAGGGCAAGACTGTGTAGGCTGAGCTCCGAGCAGTCGTGGGCAAGTCTCCCTCTTTCAGGAGACTCCCCGAGGGGTAGCCGTCAGGGTAGAACCCGCTATAGGCTGTTGACTGGCTCGGGTAGCCATCAGGGTGAGGACGAGCAGTCGTGGGCAAGTCTCCGTCTTTCAGGAGACTCCCCGAAGAGTAGTTGTCAGGGTAGGACCCGCTATAAGCTGTTGACTGGCTAATCGCACTCGGAGAAGGCATTGAGATTTTACAAGACGTCTAGATGAAGAATTGGAATAATAGTCTTTTCCTTGAATATTACATGCTTTTACATGGTATCATTTCAAGTAAAAATATTTCATTGCTTGCGGGTTTTCCGTCCTGAATGGTGTTGATGAGTAAGTGTTTTAGTCGATAGCCTCATCTGAGGTCTCCGACCTCTGGGCCTTCCTCCTGGTTGAGGACAAATTCATCGAGGTATCTGCGTTGAACTAGATTATCGAGGTACCTTTTGAGGGCCAAGAAATGCAGGGTGGTGTACCCCCAAATGCCATGGAAAGAACAGTGTCCTTCTACTTTTAGGAATCTGGGTTGCGCTTGCTTGGCTTGGAAAGTCTTACCCAGTGTTGATGCTTGATAAAGTGAAGGATCTGAACAATTGGTAACTTCAAGGGAGTGAAGGTTGAGTTATCCTTGGTCAGTGTTGCTGTCAGGAGAGTGTTTTTTGTCCTCTTAGGTGTTGGGGTATGATGCCCTCTCGTTCGTTTTCGTAGGGAACCAATGTTGTGGCTCTTCGGATCCCCATGTGGTAAGGTTATTTGGGAGCGCCTTTGGTTTAACTTGAAACGTAAGTCGGTCGGAGATAGGGGATGTTGATGAGCTTGGGAGGACACGTCCACTTGGGCTTCCCTTGCGCTCACTCAATGACTCGTTCTTGAGCTTTTCGAAGGGCCCTTATTTGCGTGAGAAGCTAGCAATTGATTTGTATTACTGCTTCTCACTCGCGTTTGGTGGTATCACAATGGATAGCGACCAGCTTTCGTTCGCGATCTGCTAGGGCTTGCTATTCGCTCAGCTGTCATTGTAGGTCGGCTACTCACTGGATGAGTTGTTCTCCAGAGAATGTTGACAGCTCGCGTTCGCTGGAGGTGTTGACGTCACAGTGATTGGTGCTCTTGGGCGCCATCGTTGTTTGAAACATCTTTGAGGACGTTAAAGGGTATCAGATGGGGAGAACTTAAGAGTGTGGACTCAAAGATCTCAATGAACTGTATAATTCCAGAATGAGTTATTCACACACTAATTTGTAAGGAATTAAAGAATAAATTGCAGAGATCAAACCAGATAACGCGCAGAGATTTACATGGAAGCCCAAAGGGAAAAACCACGGAGAGAGTTCTAGTAAATTTGAGGAAGCTTATAATAGTGGTCGCCTGATCTTTAGTGCTAGAGTTTCTGTGATTAATTCATCCTCCTCTTGTTGGTGGCTGTCTTTAGATAAGGTTACAGTGTTCTCATCTATCTGAATATCTATCCTATCTCAACTGCTTATTTTGAAGGCGATTTGGCGCCGAACATCCTGATTTGAATTGGTAGAACTCACGTTCTTCTTTATCCAGAGATCTTCGTCCAGTTGTTGAAATGATCAATCCACTTCAGAGCTGTAATCGTTAAGTTCAAATGTGAATTTGGTCTGAAGATATGGGTACTTGCAACCAATTCTATCTCTAATCTTTCAACTGTTTGAATTGCATGAAGTTTGAATGGAGAGGGCTACGTGTCACACATCCACCCAGGGATTAGATGAACATGTGTCGTAATCTCGCGGGGTCGAAAACCGACCACTATAGTGCTTATAGTTCAATGAGATATAGTACATGCCTCCATTCTGTGAGTGGCATATTCACCACTAGCTTATAGATGTGTTTAAGGAGCTACTTAGACAATGATCAGGTGCCATCAAAAACAGCATGTCAATTGGGGTCATGGAGAACTCCATTTATAACAAAATATCTATATTGCAGTTGTGTCGAGGCTTTTGTATAGATTGTCATGCATTATACCAACCAGTGGTGGTGCTTGGTCTTAAGTTGACGTGGGATGGAGGGGATTTAGGATTTGGGGTGGGGATTTTATAGAATTGGGGAAAGACAAGAGAGGAAAAGAAAGATATGATTGCAGATCGCAACCCAGATTTTAGCTTCACCGCTTATGATTCAATCATAGAAATCAAAATCAATACCCAAAGCAAATAGTTTCATTTTTTATCAAAATTATTCAATAATTTTCAAAGATCCCAACATTGCTATGTATAGCCTACAACATGCACTATACGTGCAATTATTGATAACATCAAATCTTACTAAGTCTAACCAAATCTAACCACATCTAAATTCAAATAACTCCTAAATCTCAACCAAATCTAATTTAAATAAAAATCTTAAATCTACTAAATCTAAACCGTTTGTTTTCCCCCATCATTCTCTCCACCTTGAAAACATCCATCTCCAATGAATGTAATGGTAGGTAGAAGGTAAACACAATCGGGTTGAACCATATCACGAATTCTCAATCAGACCAAAGTGATAGTCGGGGAATCAACATCGATGCGTTATGGCTGAACCAAGGTGGTGGAGGTGGAACTGGTTTCCATGACCAACCAGCTGTGATCAATGGTACCTCAAACAAGGCACATGCAGCATGCCAAGGCAAATCATTTCTGATGCAGACTGGGTCGATTGTACTATGCACCATAAGAAATCTGAACTCCTGTGAACCTGTCGCCTCTAGAAGGATCTGCAAGAAAACGTATATATATCATGTGATCTTAGGGATAATGGAACCCTCACAGCTGGCACTACCTCTATGGTAAGCTCAGTTGAGAGATCTGCAGAAGTCTCTACAAGAAATTCTTCCATCTCTGGATCTGATTTGGGCTCATCAACAACTGCTGGGTCTGACTCTGGCTTAGCTGCAACTTATGGTTCTGGTTATGGCTCTGTGTTAACCTTTGCTGCAATGTATTCTTTATATCTTTTTAGATGTCCTCTAGAGTCTCTCGAAACTTAGTGAAGAGAAAGTGTGAAGCATACCGAGTACGAAGTAGGTCTTGCAAAATAAACCAATATCGACAGGAACTATACCTGTCTTCCACCACCAGTAAGCTTCTTCATCTAGCTTCCTTTGGGCATAGAGGCACTTCTGATTAGATATCAGATCAAAATAACTGAAAAAAGCTTCAAGATTCCTTTCCCAGTCTTCATAACCATTACAGTCATAAGCATACTGAAAGTACGGGACAACCGCAAACATTCTCTATTCAACTTCTTTGTAATCGCAATTAGCATAAACGTATTTGTCGTAAAAGTAAAAACTCATGAAGATAATTCAGTGCATAAGCTTAGAATTTACCCCAAGTCTGAACGGCTCTAATTGGGCTGGAAACGTGACGTGAAACGCTGATCTTCTGCTGTAGGAAGTAGGAACAGTACTGACACCAAATAGAAACTTGTGGAGGTCAGATATGATATCAACTGCTGTGAAATCTTTCCAATAGCTCCGGGACTCAGTCATGCATCCAACAATTTAGACAGAACACGAATCGGACTCCGAACGGGTCTAAAATAAACTCCAGACTGCAGTTGCGCTCTACAGCGAATAGTAAACGTGAACAATAAAGTCACTGTTCATGGAACAATAACTTTTTTTGAAATGGATATCTGTGGAAGGGAAAAGTAGGAAATTCAGCTCTGATACCAAATTGACGTGGGACGGAGGGGATTTAGAGTTTGTGGTGGGGATTTTGTAGAATTGGAGAAGGACAAAAGAGGAAAAGAAAGATATGGTCGCGAATTGCAATCCGGATCTTGGCTTCAGCCTATGATTTAATCTATGGGGATCAAATCAATACCAAAGCAAATAGCTTCATTGTTTATCTAAATCATTCAATATTTTCAAAGATCACTACATGATTATATATAGCCTACAATGTGCACTATATGTGCAATTATTAATAACATCAAATCTCACTAAATCTAACCAAATCTAACCACATTTAAATTCAAATAACTCCTAAATCTCAATCAAATCTATCCAAATCTAATTTAAATAAAAATCTTAAATCTACTAAATCTAAATCGTTTGTTTCCCCCATCATAAGTACATTCCCAATAAGGGCTTAGGCATAGGCTTATGTTGCTACTGTCTTATTAGCCTTCTTTGGACTATTGCATCAAATTAGTTGCATGCTTTTCTTAGTAATACTCTGTTGTTATTAGTAACTTATGATATTATAGTTACTTATATGGCTGGTTGGAATAGGCTAAAGGTTTTGTTATTATCGCATCACAAGTTTGTTACAGGGATTAGACGTGGCTGGATATTACAGTGCAAAGAATGTTAGGATTTTGCCTTATTTTTTAAGAGGAGATGATGGTCCAAGAAAATTCAATTGAGTTAGAGAAAATGACTTGAAGTAAAAGAAGCAAATCAAGGTGAAACAGTTTTCTTTTCAGGTGATTGCGAGTTTCCTTTTCAAGAGGAGTATGAATAGGATTCAATTCCTATTCAATGAAGATTTGTTTCTAAAGATTAAAAGGTCTAGACTCCTTCTAAATCAAGGAGATCAACTCCTAATAGGATTGATTAAGATTCTTCAAGCATTCAAAGACTAAGATCATCTCATAGACCAAATAGGAGTTGTATTGTAAAATCTTATAAATAAAGGATTGTAACTTAGGATTTAGATGGAGCATACGAGCAGAAAAAAGTTGTGGTGAACAACAATGTAAGACCCTAAAAGCCAAGAAATCCCTAAAAGCCAAGAAAGAGAGGAGTAAGGTGAAGGTGCATAGAGAGAAGGTATACTCTTATAGTTTAGATATAGATTCAAGGAGAAGGTGAATACTCTTGTATCATCAAAAGGAAGGTTAGATCTCTTTGTATCAAGTTTATTAATAAAGCTCCTCAAGTTCTCTCCCTGTGGACGTAGGCCAAGTTTGGGCCGAACCACGTTAAATTGTGTATTCTTCTTCTTATATCTTTTAATATTCATCTTGTGTGCTCGAGGTAATCGATCTCATGGCGTGCTTGATGTCATCGGTAGGGATCTCGTATCTCCCAACTATTGGTATCATAGTAAGTATGGTATCTCAGGTTATGCATACAATAATTGGTATCAGAGTATATCAACTTTGTTACAACAAATGGTATCAGAGCTGATGGTGTTCGTTCAAGACTCGAATGCTCTAGATGAAGAAGACGTCAAGTCGATGGAGTTCGACGGAAGCATCAAGATGAAGAAGACAACAAGAAATTTCATATTTGTTTCAAGATAAAAATCGATGACTTTTGTAGTATATTGATCAAGGTGGAGTCGTCAAGGCTCAGTGATGCTCAGATCTGAACATGGTAGATACAGTGACGATGATCGGATCATCGCCAATAGTAGACGGAAAGACGAGCTCGACGAGCTCATAGAGGCATCGCACAAGGCATCCCATGAAGGCTCGTTGCGGCAGTAAGTCAAAGAAAAACAGCGGAGGGTGATGAAGACGTTCAACAGACAAGATTGATTGGAAGGTAGATCGTGCAATCGTAGTCGGATTCAGACGATCAAGGTATTGAATCCTATGTTTTTCAACATTCTGGATGCAATGGGAGGTGCAGATTGAGGAGATTTCAATGTCTAATGCAGGTTCTGTATAGATCAATTAAAGGAATCGACAGAGATCACTGTCAAAGTTACGACGGATTAGTCGTGACACGGTGAGATTATTGCAAGCATTGGTGGATCTATCAAATTTGAATATCAGTAATAGCAGGGCAATAGATCTGACAAATATCAATACAGTGGTAGATGGCGGCAGTGTGTGGCGGGAAGACCCTGTAAGATTAGGGCAGTTATGTGAAGATAGTAAATCTCAAGGTTAAAACATCGATGGAAGGTGGACCATCACCAAGTAATCAGTGGAAGACCATGACACGACAAGCCCTGGACAATGTTCATGTAAAATAGGTAAGACCATAGCAGAATAAGAGGCGAATTGCCTCAAGACCGGTAGGGCCCTCATGGCCTGCAGGCATCACAAAGCGGAATTGGTTGGTGGTGGCGGTGATGCAATGCAAGCTAAGGGAAAGAAACTAAGTCAAGGAGTTTCAATGAAAAACTTGAAGGGAGCTCACTTTAAGGTGGAGTTTAAAGGAAAAATGCAATGAGTCTACGAGTTGCATGATGACTATAGAAAGAGTGCATTCAGGTGAGGTTCGAGATAACCCAAGACATAGTGGTGAATCTGGTAAAGGCCCCGGGGAGAGGGGCAAGGTTAAAGGCCTTACGATATGGTTACAAATAAGAAAAGAAGTAAGGTAGTAATTTAAAATCTCATGTTATTTTGCTAAAGGCTTGAAAAGTAAGTCAAGGTGTAGATTGTTAAGATTTTACCTTATTTTTCAAGAGGAGATGATGGTCCAAGAAAATTCAATTCAGTTGGAGAAGATGACTTGAAGGAGAAGAAGCAAATCAAGGTATAACAGTTTTCTTTTCAGGCGATTGTGAGTTTTCTTTTCAGGAGTATGAATAGGATTAAATTCCTATTCAATGAAGATTTATTTCTAAATATTAAAAGATCTAAAATCCTTCTAGATTAAGGAGATTAACTCCTAATAGGATTGATCAAGATTCAAGTATCCAATAGCCAAGATCATCTCATAGTCCACACAGGAGTTATATTGTAAAGTCATATAAATAAAGGATTGTAATGTAGGATTTAGGTGGAGTAAAAGAGTAGAAGAAAGTTGTGGTGAATAACAATGTAAGGCTCTAAAAAGCTAAAGGCCCTAAAAAGCCAAGAAAGAGAAGAGAAAGGTGAAGGCGCATAGAGAGAAGGTATACTCTTATAATTTAGATGTAGATTCAAGGAGAAGGTGAATACTCGTGTCATCAAGAGGAAGATTAGATCTCTTTGTATCAAGTTTATTAATAAGCTTTCTCAAGTTCTCTTCCCGTGGACATAGGCCAAGTTTGAGCCAAACCATGTTAAATTGTGTGCTCTTATATCTTTTAATATTCATCTTGTGTGCTTGAGGTAATCGATCTTATGGCGTGCTTGAGGTCGTCGGTGGGAATCTCGTATCTGCCAACTATTAGTATCATAGTAAGTATGGTATTCCGGGTTATGCACGCAATAATTGGTATCGGAGTATATCAATTTCATTACAACAAAGAATACCACAGATTCCGAATGATCTATTAGCATTTCTTATATTCTGATTAGCAAATGAAAAGCTTTCCTTAATTTCATTCATTGCAAAACTTTATTGATACAAGTCAAAACCAGTTCATTTGGTGTGGTGCTAGATGTAATTAGCATTTATGTAGTGTGAGGATTGCTGATTGCCAGTTGTTAGGAAGGTAGAGCGTGCAGTTAATACATGTAGTTAACTTCACATTTGTACAATTACCCAAATTGAAAATGTGGATATATTATGAGAGTCATTTCGCTGGGTGTTCTTCCTGGAGAAATAGAAATATTATGGGAATGGTTCCCTCTGAAAGATTCCTGAAACCAGCTGAACAAGCCTTGTGAGCAAGTTTTATTGAGAGAGATTTTTCGTGAATAATACCTTACTGAAGTGACGAAGAATGTTCTTCTTGAATGATGGAGGATGAGATAATTGGTCTCATTTTCCAATACATCTAAACTTTCTTAAAATTTATTTACCAAAGCTCAAATTTGGAGAGTGAATGCATAAATAGACAAGTTGAGATAATTGGTCTCTATTTCATCTTAACTCTCTTAAAATTTATTTACCAAGGTCAAACTTGTCATCAGCTCATATTGGACATTAAAGGTTACTTGCAGAATATCAAATTATGTTTTTATCTCTGGTTTTATATTGATCAAAGAGAGACCATTTGAAAGGATTATGCTTCCATTTTTTTCATAAAATAAAGTGTGGGGTTTATTCAGTTTTTGCATCCTTTTCTTCTCTTTTTATCCCACTGCAAAGTTTGGCCATGAATCTTGAACCACATACAGATTTGCAGCTTCTTTGAAAATTCAATCTGATTACAAATAATTCTTACTTTTGTAGGTTTATAAAGTGCACACATATATGCATTTACATACCTATAAAATATCTTAGGAGAGAGCTATAGGAGAACACAAAGTACTTTTATTTGTTGAACATTTGATGTACCTTATGATGGTTAAATAAGTGGCTAACTGGCTCAGGCAGTGTTTTTCACCGAGAAGGCATTAGTTCAAATCCTCGTAGTATCAGGTGCACTAAATTTTTAGGGAAAAATCACAAATGGCATGACTTTTTGTGAATTATCGGCAATTGGTTCACAAATAATTCTTCATTTTCTCAGAAATTCATGAATTACTCAAATTTATTTATTATTTATTTATTGTTGACTAACTCACAAGTTGTGTGACAATGAACATGATAAGAGTTCTTAGTTGTACAAGTTATGATGTAAGTATTGTAGTTCCACTTGTTGCAGTTACTCTTTCCCATGTTACCGCGGTTTTGGATGAATGTATGACTCATTAGATGCGTTAATATCATCATGCACAATAGTATATCTTTTGTGAATTAACCACGGTGATACATAGTGAAGTTGTCTTCTTATTAAGATGTTTGAGATTTTATTTCTTTATGAAAAGATGCCTACTCTCTGCTCTGTGGTCTGTTAAACACACTGATAAAACCACACGACTGGAACTATCAAGTTGCCAACTTTGAAGACCTACACTAGACTGTTTTTTCTCTGATTAACTAACAATGTCACAAGGATTTTCATTGATGCAACTCGAGAAGACTGCATATTATGTATGCCATCTGCTGCTTCCTGTTATCTTTTCTCGGCTTGTGCTTAGTAATTTTTCCCCTTTTGATTTGATTAACTATAATACAAAATCATTCTTTACTCTATTGAATAAAAATTTTGTGATTTTTCATATTTCTGAAATGATGTTTGCTTTAAGAAATTTTGTGATGTGGTCATGGAATTGTAGCAGACTTCACAAGTTCAGTAGGAAAACCTGGGGCACTGCATAGTCGCAAAAACCAGCAGTCAAAGGAGTCACAAAATGAACCGTTTACAGTCTCTTGATAGTACCTGCAAACCGAAAGGCCTCTCAATTTATCAACAGCAGTTGCAAAGGGAAACACAAACCCTTTTGAAGCTGTGCGCAAGAGAGATTGACTTGTGTGCGTGAATCTTAGTTATCAGATGCAAATTTATCCCAACTCTTGAAAGAAAAGTGCAGCAATAGTAAAGGCTTCGTGCAACAATAAGAGCTATATGCACCCAGAACAAGTAATAGCACAACACAAACCCTCAAACAATTTCGAGCATCAATGCACAGACCACGAATGTAATTTACGCACTAAAAGATGGCAACTGATTCAACTAAAATAACACCACACAAATAATAGAAGAGCATTTCATTTATAGTTTCTTTTTTCTCCTTTCAATTATCAAGCATTTCGTTGTCAGCCTCAACTATTTGCTCGATGGATGAAGTTTTCAGAAATGGCTGCTCCTGTATGTAGACTATAGACAAACCAAGGCACTACAAATATATCACCAAATTCACTTGTAATTTACACAGGAACAATAGAATAAACGACGACACAGCGTGTGTAGATCGTCATTATGAGCTGTTCAGAAAATGTGCCAGAGCCTTGTCGGTGTCATTATCATACATGGCCAGTGCTTCAGCCACACTTTTTGACGAGAACCCATTTCACGGAGAAGATTATAACCTTTCACGAACTCCCTGACCTGAAAAAAAAAATAAATTCCCTTGCTTTGATTGTCTGAATTACAAATAACTTTATTCAATTAAACAAATTTGCATTATGGTGTACCTTCAATGGATTGTCTCCATAGTTCAGGACTGCAAGCGCCACAGCTTCTCGTGGGAGCCCTGAGGCCACATATTTGTTGACCACCGGATCACCCGCTGGTTCCTTCACATAAAAAGAAAAAGAAAAAGTTAAGATTGTCAGGCATCACTCAGATCATTTTATTTTTGGCACGCTGCATTGGAGTTCTACTTGCAAGACAGCAGTCATCCTCATTCAAGTGTAGTGAAAAGAGAGATCAAACACACTTCCTTTGCTCTAATGAGGGGTAATGACAAAAGGAGTCAATATACCCATAATTTAAAGGCAAATTTAATTGAAAAGATCATAACCAGAATATTAAGGGAAAAAATCAGAAGGCAGACCCTTTACAAGATTTCTTTGCACATCTTGCCATATAAATTGCTAAATAAAGTCATTCATAGCGCACAGCAGAATATGATGCATAATTTCCTATGCTCATTGAACAAGCATCCTGTCACCTTCTTAATTAATTTGGAACACAATCCAGCTTCATCTTCATCAAGTAGGTAATCATTGACAATGCTGCAGAAAGGAAGCATAAAGCCACTATATTTTGCGCCCCCCCCCCCCCCCCCCCCCCCCAATGACACACACACACACACACACACACAAAGCCCTACACACCAAAAAGAGAGCGCGCGCACACAAAAAAAAAAAGAGAGAGAGACAAACACAAAACACCCAAAGAGGGGGCGTTTTTTTTTGGGTGGGGGAGAGGGGATCATGAAAGACTCTTTAAGAGAAGAGACAAAAACCATAACTCGACATGAGATATTTTTTTTGAGTAAATTACAGAAAATCCCCTTATACTATCACTACTTTATCCCTCTGAACAATGAAAATCGTCACTTTACCCCGTGAGAGCAACTTCCGTTATGTTTTCCATCTAAATGTATCAGGCGAGTGTCATGTAACCCATTTAATCCCCTAAATTAATTGAATGATTGTTTTTAAGTGTCATGTAACCCATTTAATCCCCTAAATTAATTGAATGATTGTTTTTAAATTAAAATGTTAATAAATCACAAATTTTCTATTAATTATTTAATTTTCAAAAAAACCCTGACTAACTTGAGATGATGATAGAGGAGGAAATGAGGATTGGGTGGGGGTGATCATGATGGTGGAAAGGAGGTGGAGGAAAAGGAGGAAAGGGATGTGAGCTAGGGTTTGGGTTCGAATTAAGAGATTTGAGTTAGATAATGGTGGAGGAGGAGATGAGGAGATATGTGGTGGTTGTTGAGGTAATGGTGGTAGTGGTTGTGGTCATTGGTTTGAGGAGCAAAAGGAGAAAGAGTGATGATCGGGAGAAAGAGATGGTAGTGATAGGTTTAAAGAGGAGAAAGAGAGGGTGGTGGTGGTGGACTTGAGGAGGAAGAGGTGGTGGTGACATTAAGTTTCATGAAGAGGAGATGGTGGGGGTGAGTTTGAGGAGGGGGTGATGGTGGAGGAGGAGACAATGTTAGGTTTAAAGAGGAGAAAGAGCAGAAGGTGGTGGTGGAGGAGATGGTGGTGGTGATGGGTTTGAGGAGGAAGTGGGGTGGTGGTGGATTTTAATAAAAATAAATAAATTGATTTTACGTTAAATTGATAATGACTTTAAACACATAGTTTCAGAAATCAATTAAGATTAATAGGGAGTTAATAAGGCTGGAGTGTGAGTTTTGGAAAGTCACATGATTGTCACATGACCCCCTTTAACGGAAAACGTTACTAAAGTTATTTTTAGGGGGGTAAAATAGGAGGATAAAGTGACGATTTTTCATAATTCAGAGTAGTAAAGTGCCAAACCCCTAATAGTGTAGTTATTCTTATTTTTTAATGATTTAAATTTTTATTTTTAGTTAACAGTGTTAATGGGTTAGCTTTTTGGTGGAGATGGTACGTTTTCTGGATTGGAGGTGTTCAGAGGAGAGAATTTTAGTACGCACTTGTGTGCATGTGCATGCCCCTCTTACCTTGTGGGGTCGATGGTGTGCGTTTGGTGTGGGTTGGGCTATGCTAAATCCATGTGGATTTACCTGCATGATGACATGCAGTCCATCAGGTGGATTCCCACTACAGCAAGTTAGTAACTATTAATCTGCAGCATGCAGTTGGTTTTTTCGGATACAGCTAGATGGTATCAGCATTGTTTTTTGCCCATAACCAATGTTACGTCCTCACATCAAACATTTTAAGCCTAGTGAAACTGTAACCATTGCTTTGCTTGGCAGTTGGGATCAAAGAACAATAAAAGGATTCAAGGAACAAGAAAGAAATAAGAGATGCTTTAACCATACATCACGATGTTATTAAGCTTTCAAAAAGGTTTAAATTGTTAGAATCCTTCCAGTCAAAAACGAAACATGCAATTTATGATGAATATAAATATGACAACACGGAGAAGTGAAGAGGGTTGGGTAGACATGATTTAGGAATTTTTGGCATACTCCAATTGCCATTGCACAAGCGCTATGTACAGGTATAGTCTATAGAGATGTTGACTTCTGAAGCTTCTTGGTTACTGTGTAGAGATCTTTAGGCTCTAGTGAACTAAATTTTGTGGTGGTCTTATGTTAACTTCTGAAGCTTCTTGGGTTACTGTGTAGAGATCTTTCGGTCCTGCTGAACTAAAGTTTTTGGTTGTTTGCAGAAATAAGTATCAATGACATGGAGGATTCAAGTCGCTACAATTTGCATCAATAATCAAAGAATAGGCCTCGTAGAATAAAAAGCAATTTAGAAAAATGGTAGCAGGAAGAGAGGTGAAACCAAGCCGCCTCTTCCATCTTCCCACAACCTTCTACCCCCAAATTCCGTTCCTTCCCACCCAAATCGATCACTATAATGTATTTTTCCCCCTACTTACACCCTATCGGATCCAAATCCAATGGCAAAGTCATGAGCTTGCCAAGAGCAGGGATCAAGGTGGTGATCATTGGTTGGGATCTGATGCTTTTCACCGTCACTGCACCTTTTTTCTCTAATCTAAGAGCCACGGCAAGTTACATAAGTATAACCAACAGTGGGTAATAGCTGCATCAATTCGGGGAGGTCGAAATACTCATGGTTAACCCGTATCTAGGAAGCAAAAGTGTGATGTGGCACCCGAGCTTAGAGGACGAAGCAAGTCCACCGGTGAGGTAAGTACCCTGCCATGTTTGGCGTATCTGGTCAGAGAAGAGAATGTGATCTGTCTCCGACAATATCCGCCGTGCCTTAAATTATTGTGAAGCATGCTAGTTCAGTTGAAGGTGTTGGCATACCCAATCATAATAGTACGGTTTGAGTTTGTAAGCATGGGTGACTGCAGTACCTAAGAGACATGGAAATCCAAGGTGGAAAATTCCATTTGTTGATCTCATTGGCTCCAGTACCTCCCAGGATACCATAACCGGCCGGGCTTCAAAATACTAGGTGCAAGTCTTCCTGTGTGCTGCTTCAGAAGCCTATTATCATCAGCGACAATGTTTTTCGACTGGTTTTCACAGATCCCATATTCAACCATGTGTCCAGGACATGCATTTAGCTGTTCTTCAACCTTACTGTTTTTAGGGCCGCGTGACATTCATAGTGTATAACATCGTAAGTTTTATGTGCTTATAAGGGTGGTGGTTTGGTCTAATCTTGTGGGTGTCATGTGCTTCCAACTTGTGAGGTTGGTGGATTGGTATATGCTGACATTTGAGTACAATGAGTAGTGTGCTACTCTTGTCATTTAGTCTATTAAGCACCCTGTGGTACAGTGCTCTTGGTGTACTTGTACCATTATGTGGATATGCCATCAATAATAATAATAATAATAATAACAACAACAATAATAAGTAGGCCTCACATGTAAATGGCTAACTACATGAAACTACAACCCCTGTTTTTGCATGGTTGGTATCGGGAACAAAACACTGTTCAAAGTATCGGCCGAGTCGGATACGACTCGGCCGAGTCGTATCCGACTCTGCCACCTCCGTTATGTATCGGGGGCCTGAGTCGACCGAAGGTCCCCGAGTTGACCGAGTCGCGTCCGAGTCGGACCCGATCCGGTTGACTCGACGCCCGTGACCCCCGATTATAAGCGCTGAGGGGGAGAGAGAGAGAGAGAGATCAGATCTGATCTCTCTCTCTCTCGCGCTCGCCGTCCCCCCGCGTCGCCCTCGCCGTCCCCCCGCGTCGCCCTCGTCGTCTGCAGGTAATTCTCCCTCTCTCCCTCTCAGTCTCTCTCTCTCCCCCCCCTCTCTCCCTCTCTTTCTCCGTCTCTCTCTCCCGCAGCGACTCTCTCTCTTTGTCTCTCTCTCTCTCCGCCTCTCTCTCCCTCTCCGTCTCTCTCTCTCTCCGTCTCTCTCTGTCTCTCTCTGTCGGACTCTCTCTCTCCCCCTCTCCCTCTCTTTCTCCGTCTCTCTCTCCCGCAGCGACTCTCTCTCTCTCTCTCCGTCTCTCTCTCGTCGGACTCTCTCTCTCTCCCTCTGTATCTCTCTCTCCCTCTCTCTCTCGGACTCTCTCTCCCTCTCCCTCTCAGTCTCTCTCCCCCTCTCCCTCTCTCTGTCTCTCTCTCTCTCTCTCTCCTTCCCTCTCTCTCTCCATCTCTCTCTCCTCCACTGTGTTTCCCTCTCTCTCCTCTGTCTCCGTCTCTCTCCCTCTCTCTGTTCCTCTCTCTCTCTCTCTCAGTTTAATTAATTTGCGTTTAATGTAATTTAATTTAGTTTAGTTTAGTTAAAGTAAATTTAAGTCAATTTAATTTAATAAAATTTTGTAATTATAATTAAGTTAGGTAATTTAATAATTTTATTGAAGTTAAGTAATTAAGTTAGTGTAGGTTAATCTAGTATAAACTAGTTTAGTTTAATTTAATTTAGTTTCATTTAATTGAGTTTAATTTAATTTAAATTAGTTTAGTTAACTTAATTTAGGTTAATTTAATTTAATAAAATTTTGTAATTAAGTTAGGTAATTTAATAATTTTATTGAAGTTAGGTAATTAAGTTAGTGTTGCTTAATCTAGTATAAACTAGTTTAGTTTAATTTAATTTAGTTTCATTTAATTGAGTTTAATTTAATGTTGTTTTAATTTAGTTAATTTGAGTTTTAATTTAATTTAACAGATAATTTTTTTAAATTTCAGTATGGCTCCAAAGCAACGCGATATTGGATGGGAACATGGTACCCCTGTTGGTGGAAGTAAAAAACTTGTGAAGTGTAATTATTGTGGGAAATAAGTCCATGGTGGTATCACTAGATTGAAGCAGCATATAGCACATGTACCCGGTCAGGTGGAAGGATGCTTGCGAGTATCAAAAGAGATATCTCAAATAATGAGACGACATCTTTCTGAAGGTAGCAAAGAAAGAGCGGCCATAAAATCTTAAAAAGACCGACTTATGAGATCTTTAAGTGAGGAAGATTTTTATGATGTGACCGAAGAAGATTCTGATAATAAAATTGAAGAAGTTAGTGGTTTAGAAAGAGTTGAAAGAAGACAACTAAAACAAGCTATGAAAGAAAGTCGTGAAATGGCTTGGAGATCGGCAGAAGGAGTTGATATTGGTGGCAGTAGTTCGCAGCCTTCAGGATCAGGGAGTAACCGTGGATTGCGTCGGAGTATGACTATGCGAGAAGCTGAAATTCCAGCTCGTGGTATTAATCCTTACATGTTCCCAACAAAACAGAAATCAATCAAAAGCATGTTCTCAACTGAGAATATGAAAAAGGTTGAGAAATCCGTGGCGAAGTTCTTTCACTACAATGCAATACCATTCAATGCAGCTGATGGTGGTCCTTACTATCAAGCCATGATTAATACTATTGCGGAGGCAGGCCCAGGTGTAAAAGGCCCTACAGGGTAACAGATTGGCAATCTATATTTAGAGGAGGAAATGAAAGAAATTGAAGTATATATTACTTCAATAAAAACAAAATGGCCGCAGTATGGTTGCACGATCATGTGTGATGGATGGAGTTCTCATAATAGAAAGCCTATTGTTAATTTCATGATTTATTGTGATAGAAGCATGATCTACCATACTTCTGTTGATACCACTAATATCTCGAAGACTGCTGAGTATATATTCTCGCTAATGGATAAAGTTGTTGATGAAGTTGGTGAAGAAAATATCGTGCAGGTTGTAACAGATAATGAGGCAAGTTTCAAAGCAGCTGGTCACATGTTGATGGAGAAGAGAACATTTATTTTAGTCTCCTTGTGCAGCACATTGCATTGATTTGATGCTTGAAGATATTGGCTCTTTGAAATCAGTCAAGGAGACATTGGATGATGCTAAGATGATCACATCATTCATTTACAATAGCCTCAAAGTGGTGAATTTAATGAAGCTATATACCAAAGATAGAGATTTGTTGAGACCAGGTATAACACGGTTTGCCACCGAGTTTATTTTTATTGAAAGCCTTATTCGCTATGAGTAAGATTTGAAAAGAATGTGTACGACTACCGAATGGCGTGAATTCAACCAGGAAAGGAGTAGAAGAAGTGTGCGAGATAAGGTTTCTAATCTCATTCTGACTGACCGGTTTTGGAAGAAGGCAAGAGAGTCCAAAACATTATGGATCCTCTTGTTAGAGTCTTGAAGATAGTGGACCAGGACAAGAAACCTACATTATCTATTATATATGAAGCTATGGATAGAGCAAAATTGGCTATAAAGGCATCAAATAAGAACTGGAAGAAGTACTAGGATATCATTGATAGAAGATGGGAAGGACAATTGCATAGACACTTGCATGCTGCTGGTAATTCATTTGCCTAGAAATCATATTTGTTGACTAGAAATTGAAACTGTCATATCATAACAATCGTGTGCTTACATTATTGCAGCATATTTTTTAAATCTAGCACTCCAATATTCAAAAAACTTTTCTACACATCCAGAAGTGAGATATGGATTAAAGGAGGTCATTAAAAGATTGGAGCCAGATTTGAATAAACAAGCAAGAGCTATTAATGAGGTAATAATAATTTATTTATTTCATCGATATAATGTTATGCAAATATTAACACTTGTGATGTGTATTCTCATAGATAAAATTATTTGTGGATGGAGTTGGAGAATTTGAAAGCTCACTAACTAGAAGAGCAGTGCAACAATCTCTTCCAGCTGATTGGTGGATTAATTATGGCGAAGCAGCTCCCAATCTGCAGAAAATTGTCATCAAAGTCTTAAGCCAAACATGTTCTTCATCGGGTTGTGAAAGAAATTGGAGCACGTGGTCGCTAATTCATACAAAATTGCGCAACCGGTTGGCAATGAAAAGTTGCATAAACTAGTATTTGTGCATTACAATATGCGGTTGCGAGTAAGAAACTTGACATGCAAAAGCGACACTGATGATTATTACAACCCAATTGATCTGAACAATATTTTCAATGATGATATTTTGGATGAGTGGATTCGTGAGGGAGAACAGCCGATGTTACCACCAAATAACTTAGGTTGGTTAGATGAAGGTATTCGTCGTACTGACGAAAGTGGCGGTGATGATGGTGATGGCGGTGATGATGACAGCGGTGATGATGATGGCGGTGATGGTGGTGGCGGTGATGGTGGTGAGGGTGATGGCGGCGGTGATGGTGGTGATGGTGGTAATGGTGAAGATGAAATCACCTAGAGGGGGGGTGAATAGGTGATGGCTATATGAATTATGGCAATAATGCGGAATTTAAAATTTAACACACAAATAGCACAAATATAGACTTGCAATAAATAGAACAATAAAGGTGCAAGAATTAAAAGGAGTAGAGTTGAGAGAAAATTCGAGCAAACGCAAACGCAAGGATGTGTTTCCGAGGTTCGAGCCACGCTCTACGTCCCCGCCTTCACACTTGAAGGATTTGCACTACTATCGTTGATCCCACCGGATCGCCAATACAAGGACACGCTTGTCCCTACACTTGTGATGCCGCAACACCACCCGAAGCTCACTAGCTCCCTTGAGGCCGATGCCTCTACAACTTCACTCAATAAGAAAGGTGATCACACTTGATCAAAATAGCTCACTTGCACAATCCTAGAACCAATGATATAGATGTAGAGCTTGGGATTGTGGTGTGCAAAAACTAGAGAGAAGGTAGAGGAATAGGCTACAAGTTGGGTGTTGGGAATTTAGGCTTTGAAAAATCTTTTGTAAAAGAAAGGAATTGAAATTCTTTGTAAAGCTCTTGTGAAATCTTTTGGAATTATTTTGCAATAGTTGTCTTATCAATATGAGGTGACCCTCTATTTATAGGGGTCAAAAACAGCCTCACAAAATCGTTGGTATCAAATCCCAAAAGAGAATTAGCCAGAAAAAATAGCTGTTGGAACTGTCAGAAAATCTGACAGTAGTCGGTCGACCGGGTCGGTCGACCGCCAACGGTCAAAAATCCGACCGTTGGGGCTCTGCGGTCGACCGGGTCGGTCGACCGAAAAAACCTGTGAACACAAATGTGCCTCGGTCGACCGGGGCGGTCGACTGATATACACATGCACAGTTTGTGCACATCGGTCGACCGGGCCGGTCGACCGGTTACTGTAAGTTCTGAAAAATCAGAACTTCCAGAACCAGAAATTGGGTTTTTGGTTTTAGGTCTTGGGTTAAATTTTTGGAACTTGTAAAAACATAGAGTATGAGCATATGTCATACTTCTATCATGTTAAAATAGTTTGATAAAAATCCTTTTGATAAAAACTTGTTTTTCCATAAAAATGTTTTTCCAAAACTATTGTCTTTCTAAAAAGCTTATTTCCAAACATGTTCACTTTAAATCTAAGTTAGAAATGGAGATTGAAAATCTTTTTGAAGCCATGAACCTAACTAAGAGGTGTGTGTGTGATAATCCCATAGCTCTACTTCTAATATCTAGCTTTGACAAAATATCTAAAATAAAAATAAAAATACAAATCTTGTTTTCTTCATAGTCTATGCTAGTTCTTTTTCTTCGTAGTCTTGACTCGTTCTTTTCTTCAATATCTTATTCCCGAAGCTTCCTATTGTGCTTTAGCTTGGGAATGCAAATCTTGGGCGAACTCCAAACGTGTGAGTCTTTAAGTGGAGTCGTCAAAACCTGTTCTTGAACCTGAAATCCTTTTAAACAAAATTATTAAATACATAACTAAATATGTTTTGTTATCATCAAAATAACTGGGATAATGGCCTTTGGGCCAACAATCTCCCCCTTTTTGATGATGGCAAAACATATGTAGTTATCACAAAATATTTTGGGTAGAGACTTCAAATGAAGCTCCCCCTCAACACATGCATATATAGGAAAACATATGTAAATGATAAACACCATATTTCCATGCCAACAAATGATACCAAATACTCATGTCATAGAATAGATGAAGGAAATGAGTTCATACATGACATAGATAAGAGATACACAAAAACAAAAGATACGCATAAAGTAAATAACCATGTCCATGTCCACAACACATACTAAAAATACATGTCCAAAGCAAAATAAAAATAAATACTACATGTCCAAACAACACACAAAGTACTACATCACAAAATATCTCTCTCAAGATAACTCTCCCCAATAACTCTCCCCCTTTTTGACATCATCAAACAAGGGGAGGTCACTCAGCAGCATCATCGTCGTCGTCCTCCTCGTCGTCAGCATGCTCAGATGAGCTCTGTACAGCAGAGCCCTCAGCCATCTTCTTGTCACCACCATCTTCTTCCCCTGAGGAAGAAGCAACCTCCTCTGGATCCATGCCATCTACTCTGGTCCGCGGTGGTGGAACAGAAGAACGAGCTCTGGGAGGGAATGGAGGACCGGTGGATGGGAGTCGACAAGCAATCGGAGTACGGTCAGGAACGAGCATGTCAAATTTTGTGAAAAGAGCCTGAAACTGTACGTCCACGAATCTCATGGAGTCAGCAAAATAGGACATGTCGTTTCGGATCTCCGCCCGAAAAGCAGCATCCTGAATGGAACGAGCATCCATCTCCGCACGAAGAGCTGCGTCGCGCTGCTCGACCCAGGCCTGGTGTGCCTCGATCTGAGAGCGGACCTCCGAAGAGATAAGAGCCTGAAACTCAGGAGGAAACACAGGGGCTGAAGAGGAAGAAGATCCTGGTGCAGAAGATGAGCCAGGACCAGCAGGAGGAATAGGTGGTTGCACAGGAGCGTGTCTACGCAGCTGGGCTTCCATCATCTTCAGGACAACTCCGTTGATGTTGGTCAAGGGATTAGAGGGACTTTCAGCAGATAGATCAAAATCAAGAGCCCTAAGAAGATGGGTAATTAGCATGCCGTAGGGCAAGCTCCTACCCGCAGTACGAATCTGATCTGAAGCCATGTGAGAAGCTATGACTCGAGGAAAGTTTATCTTAATGCCTCGAAGAAGGCATAGATAATCAATGGTACGGAACCCCTAGCGTGGCTATACTCACCATGTTTGGGGACAATGTTGAAGAAAATAATTTTGGCCAGGACTTGGGATTGGAGAGTGTACCTACTCACAACCTCATTTCTAACCAAGCCGGGGTTGTCATCCCCGTGGATTAGAGTGGATGCGGTGAGCGAAGACTCACCCTCCGAAAATTCAAAATCATGCAGGTCATGGGTATACACATCCGCTCCACCAGTGGAGAGATGCAGAATTCTAGCAAACCGACCGATAGAAAGGTCGATGTCCCTACCTAAAACTCTAGAGGTGATACGATTACCATCAAATTCGAAATTTGCATAAAAATAAGGAACAAGAGATGTGTAAACTTGCTCCTTGATGGTCAAGAATTCAACTAAATTGTTTGTCTGCAGGATGTGAGGAATATTCAAATGTTCGAAATCTTGAATAACAACAAATCTCCCCGAGTTAATGTTCCTCGTGGAAAGATGGGAGTACCGATCAGCAGCAAGATCATTTAGGAAGAGCCGAACGGGTCTAGGAGCCTGAGATGAAGGTTGAGCAACAGCCTTCCCTTTCTCAGTTCGAGTTCGTTTCGGCATGATGAGTAAAAGGTGGATTTTTAGGTATAAACAAGTTAGGGCACGATCTAGATAGCTAAGTAACCTAATGTATTGACAATAGAAGGAAGATTACAAAGCTAGAAGTGAAGAACCACAAGAAAAATCAAATTTTTACCTTGAGGTGAAGAACTGAAACCCTAGACAGAAAAATCCGATTTTCTTCAAATCTGGCGGTTGGATCGACTTGAAACTGAAGATCTGGCACTTGAAGAAGGAATAGGAAGTGGGTTTTAAAAAGATTTGAGATCAGATGAAGGATTAGAGAGAGAGAAAATTTTTGGAAGAGGAGAACTCCGGGTTCGCGCTGAGAAAAAGTGAGAGAGTGAGAGAGAAAAGTCAAATAAATACCACTTTTAGGTCAGAATTCGACGATCGGTCGACCGGTCCGGTCGACCGAAACAACCCGAGAGTTATGAATTTTCAGAACGGTCGACCGGCACGGTCGACCGAATTATCCCGAGAACTCTGCTGGTCTGCAGCGGTCGACCGGGACATATAGTCGGTCGACCGTTAACAGAAAAGAAATAAAAAAATTTTCTTCTCAGGCAGAGTCGGTCGACCGGGGCTTTAGAGGTCGGTCGACCGGCTTTGCCTGAAATCTGTTAACAGCATCTGGCCCAAAAAAAATTTTAAAGAAATTTGTAGTCAAAATAGGTATGACATATTAAACATATAGGAATACACCAACAGGTTTTAAATCTTCATTAAGTAATTACAACATCAAAATTCATGCAATCCCTTTTTAATTTTATTTTCATATTTAAACAAAGATTTTAAAGATGTTGAAGCCGAATACCCAGTGACGGGTTCTGAACTTCATCCTCTTGATTCCTCTTGAATGAGTTGAGGTGCGCAATTGCCATCTTTAAGGTGTTTGTTTAAATAGGAAATTTTACAAATGTTTATTTTTATTTATGAAAATAATGTGTATATGTATACAAGTATATAATCACAAATTATAAACTATACATGTGGACATACAATAAACAAGGCATGAAACAAAAGATATAGAAGTTAACACAAGGCACATATACAATATGATAGAAAAGTAGTTCTATACAAGCATATATCAATAAAGTACAAAAGCAAACTATCAATTCTATACATATGTATACATGACTAAAAATCAAAAACTTTTAAATGGAGATGTTACCAATTGAAGGGCAATCTCCAAAATAGGTGCCTCCACGATAGCGATGCAAACACGATATGATCTTTAAGCCTTGTTGCACCTACCATCCGGGCACCACCTCCTCCTAAGTCTTGGAGGGTGTAGATCCACCTATACCTGTATCATTTAAATTCGGTGGCTCTTTTGGTACCCAAATCTTAGTGGGTCCTTTGGGGTTAGATCCGGGCGAACCCAAACAAATTTATTCTTAACATTGTTCTTAGCATAACAAAACTTTTCTAAATGGCCTTTGCGGCCACAATACGTGCAAATAAAAATTCTACCACTATTGTACATAAAAGCATGGTTATGTGTGTGTGCATGTTTATGTGTAGCATGTTTATGATGAACATGTTTCCCTTGGGCTACTCCCTTAGGAAATTTAGATGCAAGCTTGTTAAAATCAAATGCACATTTCTTTAAAGTGTTATCTAAAGAATCAACACGTTTTTGAATTTCAACAAAAACATTTTTATTACTAGAAATCCTGGGGGTTTTTGCTTTATTAGCTACCTTATACTTATCAAAATCACTTTTCAATTTTTCAAAAGAACTAGATAACTCATTTTTCTCTTTTAAACAAATTTCAAGTTTGTTCTTCAAAACATCATTTTCCTTTTTCAATTTCTTATTATGAGATTGTGAAATCTCATACCTATGTTGCAATTCTTCAAAAAATTGAGCAAGTTCATTCATTGTAAGATCATCATCATCAATAGAAGTTTCTAGACATACCTTAGATGAATCCTCACTTTGTGCCATAAAGCACATGTTGGCGGTGTCGATCTCCTCCTCGGATTCGGACTCCGTATCATCCCATGTAGCGGCCAAAGCTTTCTTCTTCTTCCCATGCTTGGAGGTAGTTGCTTGAAGAGCGGGGCAATCGGCAATTAGGTGACCGATCTTCTTGCAATGGAAGCAAGGACCGGGTTCTTCTCTTTTCTTCTCGTACCTTCCTTGAGGCTTCCCCCTTCGGAAGTTACTTTGCCGTCCCTTCTTGTAAAACATCTTGCCCACCTTCCGGATGAGCATGGCGAAGTCCTCATCGCAACCTTCGGATGAGTCGTCTTCCTCAATGGTAGTAGGAGTGGCTTTGAAGGCAATCGTCTTCTTCTTTGGTGCCTCCCTCTCTTCTCTAACTTTCATCTCCATCTCATGCGTCTTGAGATTTCCGATGAAGCCGGAGAAGTCCATCTCCTCTTTGTCGTTGAGCTCCTTGAGTGTGGTCGCCTTGACTTCCAAGCTTTGGGAAGAGCTCTAATCACCTTCCTTATCTTTTGATCATTATCAATCTTGTCGCCTAAGGAAGAAAGAGCATTAGTTATTTTTTGTAAAACGGGTGAGCATGTCATCAATGCTCTCATTATCAAACATGTAAAAATTCTCATATTGAGAACGTAGCAAGTCAACTTTGGCTCTCTTGACTTGTGACGTTCCCTCATGAGTCACAATAAGAATGTTCCAAACCTCAAATGCGGATTTACAATTAATTATGCGTGCAAGGTCATCCTCATTTAATGCTTGGGTCAATGCATATTGTGCCCTAGCATTAGCCTCATAGTCTTTGGAAGTATCCTTGGACCATGTGCTCTCATCGGTTGTAGGTTCTATGAAATCTTTGGTTATGGCCCTAGCTACCCTAACACCTAAGGATTTCAAAAATAAGTTCATCTTGACTTTCCAAATGGGAAAGTTCAAGCCATCAAATTTGGGTGGGGATTTAATGCTAGAGAAGTCCATGGATGCCATGAATGCACAAGCAAATATAAATGCAACAAAAATGTCTATAGCCAAATATGGATCTCCCTAAGGTGGTTAGACCTAAGTTGTAGGGTTAGGCTCTGATACCAGAAGAGACTCATGGTGTTGGTGGAAGCCAACGAGATGATGCTTTAACATGGGATTCAGAATATTATGCCACACAAGATACAGATCATGGAGGCCGGGCGGGAATTTCCCAACAGCGTAGGCATTTGGATCGGTTGGTCGAATTCAGTTCTAGCGATGATTATTCGAGTGGATATGATAACTACTCACATGGTCATCATAGTCTTGAAGGCCATTTACAGGGGTTGGGTTTGACATCTGGCCAATATTCTGGCACTGATTATTCTAGCACTGGTGAATATTCTACTAGCAGCGCTGAATATCGAGGTTTTGGGTATTATCACCATGGAGCTGATATTGCACAACCTCTACCGCCATATTACTCTGATAGTGGATCCTCTGGCTAATCATCTCAGCCTACAGGATCTCACCCACAAACATATTATTATCCTTATGGAAACTATATGCCTGATTTCTATACTTATCGCGGGGATGATGATAATGATGATTTTGTGCCTCCTCGTAATTCAATGTGGAAATGACTATATTAGCAGGTACTTATGAATTATTTTGTGCAATTTACTATATTATGCATGTATTTTGATATTTTTCTACCGATGACGCTTGTATTTATGCTTTCACGTTATGTTTTGAGTGTTAGGTGATATGTTTTGAATATGTGATGCATGAATTTTGATATTTACATTTTTTTATGATTTGTCATGATTTTTTCATAATTTTTTTGACGTTCTATGTAGCGTTTTGCGAGTATCGTCCGAGTCCGATCCGAGTCGCCGAGACCGATCCGTCTCGGTGCCGGCCGAGTCGGCGGCCGAGACCGAGACTTTGAACCATGGAACAAAAGGAACATGTAGGATATAAGAATGGTTGGTAAATACATCATGTATAGCTCCCAACAAGATTATAATTGTTAGAATTCTTCCTGACAAATTTGAAAACATGCTATTTTATCATGAATACGATAGTTCTGGTAATGTCTCTACGTTTATCATATTCATGAATAAAATAGCATGTTTCATATTTGAGTAATGACATAGTTTATGATACTTGTCGAATTCTATTAGCAATAGATGCTAACTTAATCAGGTATTGGAATGTTTACTTCTGAAGTTTCTTCAGGATGCTGTTTGTGGCCAATCAATTAAGTGAGAAAAATGTAGGTCCTATAAAATTAGAAAAGACATGTTGCCCTCTAGATGTTATACTTCAAGGGTAAATTTCAGTGAACCCCATGTGTTGGGATTTTTTTAGTTAGCCTCCCTATTTTTAATCGTAAACCCCTTACATTTTCTCACATCTATTTCCTTGCCGCTAAGAGATATCATGTGACGCCTGTGACTTTCATTTTGTTTAAAATGTCCATTTATAAAACCTCGGGGTGTTAACCCTCTATAGTAAATTAATATTTTAACCTCCCATAGAGTCATAGACTTGAATCTGATTAATGATTTGGCTGAACCCATATACATTCTTTGGGCTTTGATAATTGGAGGTTGGTGGAAAAAGAAAAAAATGAGTTTTTCAGTTTTGATTTTAAAACGAATTAGAATCAAAAGGGATTAAAGGATAGAAAGAGAAGATGCAACTACAAGCGCTGAAGAGAGTGTATAAACCTGTTATTGATTAATATTTAATACACATTTCTTATTTGGTTTATATAATTAAACTCATTAGCATAACACTTCAACCGAATAATGTACAACATAAAGGGGCCATTTTACGAGGTTTGGAGACAGGGGAGTCAAGCCATTTTTTAGGGGGTTGTGAGATGAAAATTTGAGAAATCTCCAAAACTTAGGGGAGTATAGTGAAATCTACCCTTACTTGAAAGCGGATTGACAACAGAGCCGATAGCAATACATATCATATATTCTCATATTCTCTGGGGGGAAACATCTCCCAGCTTATGAGGTGCGACCGATTATAGGTGAAAAAGTGCCGATATTTTTAGAGTTTTAGGTTATTTAGACTCAATATTAGACAATAAAAGTCAATATGAACGATAAGTAGAAATACAAACGGATGTGAATATTCGCAGATATCCGCATCGGCACAATTGGTGAATTTGGATAGTAAAAATCTGCATCCGCCCAGATTCAGATGTGGATACAATGAAAGTTTATGCAGATACAGATACAGTGCGGTAGCCATTATAATGAGGATTCAGATACGGATATCCACATGTTTAGTACTAATAATGTAAATATATATATAATATATATTGATTATTAATTATAACTTAAGCTTTAGTTAAGATCTAAGTTATTAATTATACTATCTAAGATTTAAGTTTCTCACTTCTGACCTGACCTCACTTTCTCTTTCACTCTCTCTACTAGCTCGGTGCCCTAGGGTTTCAGGCGGCAGCGACGCACTGAGAAGTCTCTCTCTCACCCCCTGCTCTATCAGGGAACAGGCAGCACTCGTTGCTGGCACCCCCTCTCTTAGAGTGTCTCTCCCCCCTCTTTGTCAAGGCGTCAGCGACACTCACCGCCAACAGCCCTCTCTCTTCTCTCTCAATATTCTAGGCATAATTCAATATCGTTTGTTAATTAATTTGGTTATTTGCTTCAAAAAAATTTAATTTGGTCATTTATATGAATTTTGCAGGACTATTGCTCTAGCTAGCTTGGTAGGAGGATTCCAAAAGCAATTTCTTGTGAAGACTTTTGGAGGTATAATTTTTCATCACTTTGAGCATTGTGTGGATGATTTTGTGGATACTCAAATCCTTAAAATTAAAACAATTGATTGGATTCCTTTTTGTTAATTAATACGGTAATTTGTGTATTGTGCAAGGCTATTGTTCTAGCTAGCTTGGCAGAAGTCTAGAATTTGAAGGTAATTTCTTGTGAAGACTCTAGCATATAGGTATAATTTCAGCACTTTAGGCATTGTGTGGATGATTGTGTGTAAAGTTAAATTCTTAAAAGTAAATGGTTAATTGAGTCTTTTTTGTTCTGAATAGTGAACTAATAACCATGTCGCATGAGTCCCCTTTGATTCAACAAGATGCAAATGTTATCACCACCACCGAATCTACTTCTAGTAGTATTATCGTGAAAAAAGATAAGTGTACATCTGCAGTGTGGAATGATTTTACAAAGTTTGATAATACTGTAATGTAGGAAGATGGAGAAGAGGTGGTTAAGATAGTGAAAATGGCAAAATGTAATTATTGTGGTTTTGAAAGAAATGCATCTATACCACACACTTTAAGTACCACTTAATGGCATGTCTGAAGAAATAACTTGATAACCGCCAACAATTGATACGTTACTGTAAAAAAAAAGAAGATGAAACTTAAACGCTTCGCAATTATCAAATTTGATGATGCAAGGAGCCAAAATTTGCTAGCAAATCCATTATTGCTCTTGAATATCCATTCAATAATGTGGATCACCTGTTTACTAAGGACTATTTGCATTCTATGTGGTCGGCACATCATATTTCATGCCGTACAACCATCACCAAAATGTGCATGGATATTTATGAGGATTACAAGAGAAATTTGTATGACTTATTTGCTACTGTCTTTGTTAAGTTGTGTTTCACAATGGACAAATGGACATCATCTCCACAAAACAAGTCTTATTTGTGCATCATACTCATTTTATTGATGAATTATGGAGTTTAAAAAAAATTAATTAGATTTATAAAATATAGTTCTACGGGTGTGGACATATGTAATGTATTTATTGAGCGCCTGCTTGAATGGAAAATTGATGATAAAGTGTTAAAGAGTTACAGTTGATAATGACAAAGCTAATGATGTTGCATTAAGGTAACGCAAATGATCTTCTTAAAACGTTTCTTCCTTGTGCTTGTGTCTTTTTTCATGTGAGGTGGGGGCTCATATTATAAACATTGTTGCTCATATTATAAACATTGTTGTCCAAAGTGGTTTGAAAAAACTATCACTAAAGCCATTAAAAAGGTGAGGCTAGTGTTAAATATTTGAAAATATCACCACAAAATTGCATGTTGCTAAACAAATTAATTTGGAAAACCGAAAGTGTAATTTTCTGATTGTTGCACAAGGTGGAATTCTACTTACATCATGTTGGATAATATTATTAAGTACAAACTTGCTTTTAGTATTTGCACTTAGGGTTGTCTACAAGTATATTTATTGTCCATCGGATGGAGAGTGGAATCATATTGAAACTATAAGCAAATGTTTGAAGCATTTTCGTGGAGCAACTAAACTCCTCTCTGACACCAAATATCCCATATGCAATCTTTTGTTTGAAGAATTATGTGAAATCCAATTGCTTTTGATTGAATGACTAAGAAGTAGCGATGATACAATTGTGGATATGGCTTTGGCAATGAAGTAGTTTGATAAGTATTGGGATATGTGTAATAAAATTTTTGCGATGGTTATGTTTCCTGATCCAAGATACAAGATGCTTGCAATTACTTATTATTTTGATTTGATATATGGTGATAGTGGTGTGATGCCTGCAAATGATATTTCAAATATCATAAAGAAGCTCTATCAAGAATATGCATCGAAAGATCAGTCCAATAGAATGAAAATGCTTCAAGTTCTCCTCTACAAGAAGTGAAAAGGGTTGGTGATAAGAGAAAAAGTAGGTTTGCACAATTTGTTCAAACTAATGAGCAGGGCCGGCTCTGGGCCAGTGCCTCCGGTGCGACCGCACAGGGGCCCCAAGCTTGACCTACAGTAGGGGCGGCCGCCCCCACTGAAATTTGGTGACTTACCAGCCCCAGTCGCAGCAGACGCCCTCCTTCTTTCAAATCTAAAAAAAAAAAAAAGAAGAAGTCAATCCCAAAAGAGCGAAGGCACCACGAGAACGGTAATATCTCTCCCTTGCCCTAATTTTTCGATTAAGTTTTCGTTTTATGTTGAGAATTGTCCTGCCCTAGTTTCTATTCAGAAGTCCTAGGGTTTGTCTCAGTGCTCAGCTCCCTGACCTGAGATTGAGTTTCGTCCTTAAATGTGCCTTCTTGGGTGCATCACAAAAGATTGGCTGAAGAATTCAACGAATTCTTTCTTTTTTTGGGTTAATTCTTCATTTTTTTTCCTGTTCATGTAGAGAGGCGAATCACGGAGGAGTAGAAACAAAGAGAAGAAACCCTAATTGGTGAGCAATATCCAAGAGGAAATTTTCAATTGGGAACCCAAAGACGCATTTTTCATCAGGTAATCCCTAATCCTCCTCTTACCTAGGGTTTCTGAGTAATTAAGGCTCCACTTCCATCTCTCTAAGTTTGCATTTATATTTCTCTTGCATAATCGAAACTGATGTTCTTGATGTCTGTTTGCACTTATTTACATTCTTGGTTTTGCTAACTTACACTTATTTGGAAGGCCTGGTTTAAGCTTTAGATTATGATTTTTTTCTGTCGAAGATTCTGTTCAGAAATTCTAGGGTTTGGTTGCCCATGCTCACTGACCTGAGTAAAGATCTCGTCCATAAATGTGTGCCATCTTGGGTGCATCACAATAGATTGGCTGAAAGGAATCAACAAATTCTCATTTTTCTTTGATTAATTCTTCTCCCTTTTTTGCTTTTTATAGAGAGAACAATCAAGAAGAAGAGCAGAAATGAAGAGACAAACCGTAATTACTGAGAAATAGCATTTCAGGCAATTGGGTAACCAAGGACGCCTTTTTCCTCAGGTAATCCCTAATCCTGCGCTTAATCTAGGGTTTCTGAGTAATTACAATTTTATGTATCTCTTGTGAAATCGAAATTGATGTGCTTGAACCTGTCTCTGTTCTCCTTTACATCCATGTTTTTTAATTTGCACTTATTTGGGAGGCCTGGTTTGATGCTTAGTTGTGTTAGCAATTCTATGGTCTATTTTTGGGTGTTTCATGGAAACTCAGTAAGTTCAACCTAGTGGGATCGCTAAATTTATGTGATCCACGACATACCTAAGACATATTTTCCAGCTTTCTGATGTAGGTATCAAAATTCTGTCCTTTAAGCGAGGTTTGGACTAGAATTATGGGCATGACAGCATGATAGTCTAAGAGCATTGGTACATTTTTGGGCTGGATTATTTTCATAAAGTTGGCATTTCAATTGAAAAGGGCCATTCTATGGCTATTTATTTAGTTTAGATAACTATGTTAATAGTCAGAAAATCATTATAAAGTATAGCAGAGGTCGTAATGACATCATAGTTGGGTATCTACAACAATTGGCATCATTAATCATAAATGAAAGAGTGTTTAGCTTCTGAGGATACCTCTTGAATATTGTATTAGCAGGTCGATGAATATCATGAACACTTATTCAAATCTGTAATTTTTTTAAAGTATCTTTTTTACTATTTGACTGTGGTAAAATATTGGCATAAATCGTGAACTTTTCCAGCAATTTGAGGAATGAGTATCCTTGTCTTCTTTTTTTGTTCTAGTTCACATGCCTTACTGGGGCTATTTGGGAACATTAATATTGTAACACTTCTTCCACAGTTGAGTGTATGGGAATAAATATTGAGTTTTAGGATTTTGATTGGTTTTTTTTTATTTTAGGGTGTTGAGAAGCTAATTACGTCGAAGATGATGATGCCGCGATCAAATCAGAGAATCCATTCAGTTCATCACAATTTAGGCATGGTAAATTTTTTTAGTATAAAGTTCTCCAATATAAGTAATTTTTGTGGCTGGCGTTAAAGCAGGTTGCCTTTGTTTTGTTTTTTCCATAAATATTATGATGATATGTTATGAGTAGAATTTATAATGAATAGTTTAGAAATACATTTAGAAATTAAGGAATAAACCAATTTGTTTTTCTTTGAATTTTTCTTGATATTTTTTTAGTTTTTATTAATATCTTTTTAGTTAAGAAGAATGTTATTACAATCCATATTTGCACATATAAATTTTTCTTTAGGGATTCAAATTGGTGCTTATTGATATTTTTTATAAGTATATAGAGAAGATCCTTGTGTTCACTTTGCGCACAGGGCCCTTTAAATCTCAGAACCGGCTCTGTCATGCCATTGAGAATGAGCTTACAAAGACGGATCTTGATATCTACATGAAAGAGAGTATTCTTCAATGCAATGAGGTAATGTAATTTGATATTTTGTGTTGGTGGAATAGTATTACTGAAAAGTATCCAATTCTTGGAAGAATAACACGAGATATTTTGGGTATTTCGACATCAACTGTGGCACCTAAATCAGCATCTAACACTAGAGGTCGTGTAATTCATTGTCATAGAAGTCGAATGACAACGAATACGGTGGAAGCATTGATATGTACGCAAGATTGGCTTAAAGTAAAGAAAGGATGTAATGATTCAAAATTTGTATGCATTTCCTTATGTTTAATTGGTTGTACATTGGCTATATTAATCAAATTTCTTTTTCTACATTTACAAGGTTCGAACTCTCTGGGACAAAGAGGAAGAGCTTAATGTGAATTGTGATTCGGATGAGATTATGGATACTTTTGTGAAAGCAAGTATGCTATTTAATTTCTCTTATATGTTCTCTTCTAATTTGCACTTAGAAAAAACTAATTGTATTATTTTCTTATTTTGCAAGGTGACATCATGGACGTCTACGATTTGGAGGATAACATTTGATTTCTAGTTGCATATTATGTCTTTTATCTCTTCATTTTATATTTCTTTTTGGTCAGATTTACTGTTTAAACATCCGATTTCAATTTAATATGGTTGAAAAGTTGTAATTGTGATGGTCGATTATTTGGTGATGTTAGTTACTTGAAATCTTGTTGGATTATGTAGTTGAATCTTTAATTTTAGCTAACTATACGGTGATGAATTATGGTTTATTTAGTGATGTTTGAGTGCTGCATGACTTTCATTGTTTATGTTTTATATGAAAATATCTAATGACCATAAGTGCATGTAATTTCCAACCTTACACCCTTTTATTCTCCAATTTGTCCTACAAAAATATGTGATACAAATTTTTTTTTTATTTGCTGAACTCTTTAGATGGGGATGTCATTGCTTAGAAAGGCAAAGGATGCAAGGTGTCTTCAAGAACCTATCAGCACCGCCTAGAATCAAAGAACCCAGTGTTGCCCTTTTGACATATGGACAACTAAAGTAAGGTACGTTCTATTGCTCAATCAAGTTAAGTTTCTTGTTTCTTTCTCTTCTCAATTTATTTAGTTAACAATATCATAGTTTGTATTGAATTTTATATTATTTTAGTTGAGATAAATTGTGAGATAAGCTTTAGCTTATCTGTAACGTTTCTCACATATCTAATTCGTATCCGCATCCAATTCGCTAATATTCGATCCGTGATCGATATCTGATTTTGGCTGCAAGTATCTCAATTTAACACTACCGAAAAGAGAAGTGTCCCAATTTTTTTAAAGATCATATTAGAGAGTTGTAAATAGATATTAGAATTCTATTAATTTGTTTTAGTTCGATAATTTTTCATATCTAGTTGTCTACATGCAAGTCTTCATATAAATATTTGATTCAGTATATTCTGACCAATGATGATTGTCAGTGAGTTGAATATCTAAAAATTTATGGCTGTGTTTTGTAGAAAGGGTGTTAATGCTACATTTAAGTAATTTACATTTCATCAATTATTGATCATATTTGTGCTCACAGTGGGGGACTAATGGGGATGGTGGTGGAGGAGGGGGTAGTAGGGGCATTGCAAACCCCCACCCAAAAAAAAAAACGAACCAACCGACCAACCAAAGAAAGAAAAGGAAATTTTTTAAGTAAATGTTTGTTCTTTTTTGGTAATTCTCCTTTCCACATGTTAATAATGAAAAGACTTAATATTGGTTTTATAGAATTCCATATAAATTACTTTTCGTAACTATTTTTAATTTGAAAGAAGCAATGAGTAATTCTCCTATTGATAACCTATGTAGCACGGATCTATCATGAAGCCGTGTCGTACCCAAAATGTATCCGAGACGCGCGTCGGACACACGTATCATGTGTATTTTAAAGAATTTGTCACGTGTCGTATCCGTACAACATAGTTGATAACTTTTCATAACTATTTCCTAATTTGAAGGAACCTATTAGTAACTTTCTCCTAATTATTATCAGTTGCATTCATTTATATATACCTTCTATAACAACCTTATATATATATACATATATATATACATACATACATATATATATACATATATATACATACATACATATATATATATATAGAGAGAGAGAGAGATAGACTTGTGTGGTTCTGGAAGTATTTGAGTCGAATCTTTCCCACTCAAATACCAACATCCGACATTCAAATACAAGATCCACTCCGTTGAAGTTGATTTATATTATTTAAAGTAACTAAAATAAAAAATCTAGTGTTTTAAATACTTTTTGCCCATCCATCAAGCGGCGCAAAATGGACGGCCGAAAATAGTGAGTTGGTTAGATCTATGTCTTTAGACGTAGAAATTCTCGATCCGGTCATTTGATCGTGATTTAAACATTTAAAAACCCCTACAAACTAATTTTTTTTAGGTTTCAATGTTCTACACCGTTAAACTAACCAACTCACTATTTAGGTCGTTCGTTTTTTTCCTACTTGATGCATGGGCAAAAAATATTTAAAATACTTGATTTTTAGTTTATAGATACCTGAAATAATATATATCAACTTCAACGGAATGGATCTTCTATTCGTATGATGCATGGTTGTAATTCAGTGGAAAGGATTCAGACTCGAATCCATCCGGAACTACACAAGTCTCTCTCTCTCTATATATCAATATATATACACACACGCACACTTGTGTTCTTTCAAAAAGGATTTAAGCCTGAATCCTTCCCACTCAAATTCAGCCCTCCGACATTTGAATACAAGATCCACTCCGTTGAAGTTCATCTATATTATTTCAAGCATTTATAAACCAAAAATCAAGTGTTTTGGATACTTTTTGCCCATACATCAAGTAGGAGAAAAACATACGGCCTAAATAGTAAGTTGGTTAGTTTAACAGTGTAAAATATTTGAAACCTAACAAAAATTAGTTTGTAGGGGTTTTTAAATGTTTAGATCATAATCAAATGGCCGGATCGAGAATTTGAATGTCTAAAGACATAGATCTAACCAACTCACTACTTTCGGCCGTCCGTTTTGCGCCGCTTGATGGATGGGCAAAAAGTATTCAAAACACTTGATTTTTTGTTTATAGATATTTGAAATAAATAGATCAACTTCAATGGAGTGGAACTTACATTCGAATGTCGGATGTTGGTATTTGAGTGGAAAGGATTCGGCCTCGAAACCTTTTGGAATGACACAAGTCTCTCTCTCTCTCTCTCTCTCTCTCTCTCTCTCTCTCTCTCTATATATATATATATATATATATATATATATATATATATATATATATATATATGCTAGTAGTACGATCTTATGAAACTTAATACTGTTGATGATGTTTTTTTTGGTTGTTCTTTATGCACATTAGATTCAGATTTAATGATATAAAAATTCATACGTCAAATTTTGAACAATATAATACAATATTACTGTTTAGTTTAAAAAGTTTAAATTGCATAGGCTTTCAATAATATTTTTCATGTATTTATTTTGGCCCCCAAGGATTTATGTCTGGTCTGCCCTGTGGGGTTGGGTTACCACATACAAAACCCACCTCCATCCACTATTTCTAAATGCCCATGACATGTCAGTCAGCATGTCATTTTTTTGCATAGTCAACATGTCATTTTTTAGCATCAACACTACAACATGAAGGTAGCTTATGTTGTTTTTAAATGAATGTCCCTTACATGTCATATTTAATGACATACCTCCCATCATTTTGTCCGACGTCTTGACATTGTATCTTGCATAAGAATCATAATAGTGTTTTGTTTAATTATTTGTTTATTTGTTCTTTATGTTTATTGCATATAAAGTATAATGCAATATATGTGGACCCTTATTGTATCGTTTGTTTAGTTGCAAGACGTGAATATGCCTTCTTTTAAACATGTTTACATTTTTTTTTACAACTTTATTACATAGATAATTAGGTTACTATTTATGTTAAATTTGTCAATCTATACATATATACATATACATATACATGTGTGTATAGCCCTTAGGGAAGAAAGAGGAGAGGGGAATAGGCGAATAGCAGAGAACTCAGTTCTTAGTCAGTTTCCTCGCCAAATGAGAATGAGGAGTCAAAGGCGAATATCTCTCCGCCCAAATCAATGATGGATTCATGCCACTAGTATCGATCAACTATTCCAACTTTGTCTCCAATCCAACTGCCAGCTAGATCTAGTTGGCTTCTATGCATCTCCTTGAGTTTCATCGAAGTAATTCCGAGTGGTGAAAGTTGGGCCTGGGACCTATCTTGGGACTGGTAGATCGGGCGCCACACCCTCACGAAAGGAGGATGCCGACCGAGGTGAAGCTAGGAGCCAAGCTATACTTTCCTTGGGCTTGCCTTGCCCCAACACCTAAATCAAGGGAGGGTGCTGACAAGGAAACAGTTGGAAAGCGTGAGCTTGGCAGGCGCTGCTTACTCACCCTATCCCCCTAGACAATGCAATGGTAGGACTAGGACCACTGAAAAAGAATCTACCCTCACATTTGCGAAAGCTTTTGAGCAATCTGACAACGCGACTTTTCATTAACTATAATGCTCGTTATTTACTAAATGTCCTTACATCTACTATCCAACATGTAACCTCTTCAGGAACTACGTACCCCGCATCTACCATCTAGAACCTTGCCACAGTCACTCATTAATGTGTCAACTCATTTATTATCAAACCCATTTAAAGTATTATTTTTTCCTTTTGCTTTGAAAGTTATAAGATTCTTTTTAAGACACATTTGTACACATATATACAAAATGTCATAGAAAGGAGATTGTTTTGTAATTTATTCACACATGTCCAAATTTCATTTTGATTTCCCTAAGTTGATATTTTTATGGAACATAATCTAACTTCACCAATTATTTGAAAAAAACCAAGAAAATGTTGCTAGTTGTCTTTATTTTTAATGATTTTACTTAATTTATAAACAATTTTAAACAATGGTACTGAAAATCCAATATCTTCCATCCAAAACTTTCAAGGCGGCCTAAACTCTTAATACCAATACCCATAAAGGCACCCAAGACTATATTGGTACCGCTACTAAAATTTCAAACCTTACTTCAATATTTTTTGGGAATACTTTAGTTGTCCATAGCTCAAGCAGGTTTAGAAATCTTCTGATCCTAACAAAGTAAATTATAGGGTTGTTTGAGATGGAAAAGAGACCTTTATGTTGTAGAGGATTCAAAATGATACAAAACTTTGGCCTAAATGAAGAGATACCGGCCAATTATTGACTTTGAAGCAGGAAGAGTAGCAATAAGGGAGTAAGAAAAATAAAAGTAAACAGTTTCAATTCAAAATAGTAACGGAAATTGAATTGAATAACTTAGCATATTCTATTATTGGGAAACACCTAAAGAAGAGGTTATTGATTTCTTTCTGCCACAACAAAGGACAATCAGAGGAAGTTGAATCATAGACTAGGCGTACATGTGTATGCATGCGTACTGCAACATATTCTGTATGAAACATACATGTTTTTTCGGTCTCTGTATGTGGGTGTGAAACATATTCTGCATGTAAATCCATGCAAACGAACTGTTGGGTCAAACTATTGTCAGAAATGATAGTAATTACCACATTATAATGGCCATTATTGAAGTACATGTTGCTTTTGGATAAACACAATTTTCTGCCCTGCGGCTTAAACTGAAATGATAACAAACCAAGGAATGTTTTCTTTACAAAAAAGGGAAGGAGATTTCAAAGTTTCCAAACACATTAGCAATAGTATGGCTTCTATATCATATATCATGAGCCTGATTTACCAATTTAGTATTCATCATCAAATATTTACTGGAAAGAAACCTCTGAAACACCAATAATCAGCTATATATAACAAGGTGACCATGTATGAATAAGTTAGATGACAACATGAACTGCTAATGCACAAAGGGATCATACTGTACTGGGCGTAGCGACTCAAACTACAGGGGTAACAGCATAAATCCACACCCCAAAACACATGCTTGCGGGAAGAACATTTTAAAGAAACTAATAAATACTTGCAAGCACATGCAGTGAGGTCTTTCTTGATAGTGAAAAATGCAGAAAAGAAAATATGTACCACAGAGGAAGTTGAAGCTGCAGTTTTTGTTGACGGGGTTTCTGCTACAATCCTACTCCAATTCTGGCTCCCTTTCTCTGCCTCGGCTAGTATCTTTTTCTCAAAGTCAAAGTCAAACTGGAATGTGCTCCGAGGAACCTCTGCCATTTGTGGTGCCAGGGGAGGCTGAGAAAGTTGATAAGTATGAGAATATACATAGAAAGAAGAAACTATATATCAGATGAGTTTCTATAATCAGATGACAGCTATAGTTTCAGAAATTATGTCAGCTCTGGTGATCAAGAAGGCTATAAACAGTTCAAAGTTGACGCTGATATAGTACAAAAGAGGAATAAGATTACATAACACGCAATGACATTGTTTTATGCAGAAGCAGGTTCTAAAATCACCAGAAATACAAAACATAAGAAAAAAATGCATTGTTGTGGAGCCTTATGTATTACCAATCGTCGAAAATAAATCACCAACTTTAAGCTGGTCTAGATCAGTAGTTTTGTTGCTTGATCAGCAGATCCCCATGTGCATTTACATTACTGACTCCTGTACAAAAGTGGATTTTACATGAACTACTCTATTCTAGAAAGCAACTTAAGGACTTCTGCTCTAAAGCCCAAAGTTGATAAGCTAGAAGCGGTTGGCCCGCTAAGTTCAATTCTGTTTCGTTTATTTTACTTAATAATTTCAGCATGCTGCTGCCACTTGATGATCTGGGAACTATGAAAATCTTGGTCTTAGATAAGTTAAATATACTACCTAAAGCTGTTAATCTGACAGAATTATGTACATGACGCATCCAATATTTCAGTTGTATATAGCTTTGTAGAATAGAAAAGTCGGATGGGGCAGTAACTATTTCATTGAAACACTAGAAAAGCAGGAAATGACATTGTTCCTTGAATGTTACTCAGACACTTCAAACTTTACATCTTCTTCAGACAATTGGGCACAGACTACGTCTATATTAACTAGGAATCTTGCCCTTTAGTTTTAGATAAGGCTAGAAAAAAGAAACTTTCTTAAGAAAATAAAACTCTAAACAGACATGCCTTTTATAGATAAGTGATGCGGACATTAAGCCACATGTATGGCACGTGTATCATCGGTGAAGAAGACGCCTCGTTCCAGTTTTCCAGTAGTAGAATTCTATGTATTTTTTAGTTTCTTTATTTTAGATTTTTAGTAATCAGAATTGTAGTAGGATTTCTTTTTTTATTTTCATGTAGTTTTCTTTTCATGTATTTTTCTCTTTCTTTTAGATTTTTGATTTCTTTTAGGAGTTTGATTATGTAATCAAGTAGGAGTTTACAATTTTGTAGCTTATATAAAAAACACATGTATTCACTTTTTCAATAGGCAATGAATTATGATGAAATTTTTCTCAAAATTATGTAAGTTTGTGACATCTCTACAATTTCTCTCTTTGTGTGTGAAACCCTTAGGACCTATTTGGTTTGACGAAAATGAGAGGAAAAGGTGTAAGTGATAAATGAAGATGAAAAATGTGGAAGTGTAGTAGAAAATTGGGATTTGTACAATTCTCATTTTCAATATTTAGTTGTAATGTGGAAGTGTAAGCGAAAAAGTATATTATATTTTTCGGTATTTGGTTAGTAATGTGGAAGTGAAAGTGAAAATGTTAACCACAAAGTTGACCACAAAATAATATTAAATTAAATGTTAATTCTGAAATAACTTTTTTGAGCTGTAATTAGACTGCAAGTGATATTTACATAATATCAAAATTAACTGTTTTGAGTTACAACTTATTACAAGTGAGATTTACATGACCACAAAATTAACTGTAACACTCTAAAAGTGGGAAAATGGTAGTGTAAAAGAGACGTGTAAAAGGAAAAAGGAAAAGGAAAAGGGTTTTCCCATTTTCCATTTCCGGTTCAAAACAAACAAGGAAAGTAGGAAATGAGTTTTCCCACTTCCCATTTTCCTCCCACTTCCATGAATCCAAACACGCCCTTAAAGAAACCCTAGATTAGTGGTGTGAAACCCTAACTAGCCTATCCTCTTTCCCTATCTCTTTCTTCCTCAAAAACTCTCATCTCTCATTTCTAATCTCAAACACTAGTTCTAAAGCTCTCTCTCACAAATTTCTTATCTTTCTCCTTAAAGAAAATTGAAAACCCTAGAAAATTATTCTTTTTCGCTCTCCTTGTTTTCTTTTTTGCTCCAGTACCTCTACAAATAGCCTACTACAGTAATTTGCTACAGTAAACCGCTACAGTGCCGACCCAACAGCAAACAGATTAGACCCGCTAAGCACTAATTTGAGTTTTCGGGCCGTTTCTCGATCATCCAGAGTCCGATTCAAGTGATTTTCGCAGCGTTGCGTTCATGACAACTAGACCTACGCATTATAACTCTCTGCGGGTCACTGAGATCTTTGTGATCTCAGTAGGTACATTTTAATTCATATTAGTTATTTCGAGTCTGATATTTAAATCTCTGAGTTTTTATCGATTTAACTGTTGTCCACAAACGTGAGATTGTGTGTATCTGCTTGCTTGTAATTCAGTAGATTTGGTATTGATTGTAGAATCTTGCTGCATAATATATTATCTTTAATTGATTCTTGATTAAATTAGACTTGCATGCGCATATTTTATTTATATTCATCCATGCATTGTTAGTTTTAAGCTGTCCTACCACGATCGTTTCATGTTAGTGACGCGTGATAGAGTGTTTTATTGTTGATTTCACACACACATACACGTTTGACATCAATTTCGTATCAAAGCACGTTTAAAGTAGGATTTGCATATTAGTCACATTTATTTACTTGCTTGCATTTAGTTTAGATTTTATTCAAAAACAAAATAAAATTTTCAAAACTCAAAAGCCAAAGAAATTCTTTCAATTTCACATCTAGTAGGCACTTGTTAAAAGACTTTACCACTTTCTTGCATTTTAAAAAATAAAAAAATAAAAATAAAAATTGCACATAGGCATTCTACCACTATGAATGTACCGACTTTTGATGGTCGTCTGGATTATTCTGATTATTTAAGGAATTCTCAAATTTTTCTGAATTGGCTACAAAACATAGATATGTACTTCAATCGGTACCCATTTTTTTAAGCTGAGAAAGTCAAGTTCGCTATCATGAAACTGACTAAAACAGCAAGCCAATACTGGGCAGATGTGAAAAGAAACAGGAAAGCCTGATTTCAAACAATGATTGAGACTTGAAAAAATATGAAGGACGAATTCATAAGTAAATACGTGCCACCATTTTATTTCGATAATCTTCTTGACAAATGACGCCAAATTACTGAAAGCAACAAACCTATCAAGGAGTATGTTAACGAAATCGATGAGTTTCTCACTTGCTATAATATCCGAGGCTTGCAGAGTGACATCCAAATCTTTTCCCAATTTAGAGATGGACTTAGAGTAGACCTAAAAAATGAGTTGTAGAATCGTGGAATCACTGAGCTTAAAAAATCTTATGCCTTGGTCCAAGATTTAGATGCTTCTAAGTTGAGTTATAAAAGTCAGGATCACCGAGCCCTAGCATTCAAATCCAATTTGGGCCAATACCCACGCCGAGTTAGTTCTCACTCACCAAAACACAAGGTGGACACCAAGGACAAAAAGTGTTGAAAATAACTCAAAAAGTAAAGACACTAAAAGGGACTTCTCCACAGTTAATCTTATAATCAAGTGTTACAAATGTCAGATTATGCGCATGTTGCCAACTGTCCGAGCCCATTTAAAATTGTCATCAATGACGGAGTTCCATTGAAGCATTAAGCTCAATAGCACTATTTCTCCAAAAATCACTCCTGTGATTAAGGAGTTTGCTGTCACCCGCCCTTTTTCTTTCCCAAATCTACTGCCAACACCACCTTCTCCACCTCCTATATTATCGAGCCCTACTGTCGTTGCCTCTATTGGTCACCAACCCTTCCTCCTTTACTACCGGCACCATCCCCTTTTCCCTTGTGGCATATGTTAAGTACTAAATCGAAATTCTACATAGACCTTGTCCCCATAGCTAATCATGACAGGTCAAGTGAGTCTACATCTTTTGCATCAACTGAGACTGCATCATCATTTGCATCGCATATGCATGAGTCACACAAGAAAATCAGCGATAAAGTTGTGCAAAACAACGCAAACCGTGAGATGCGAGCTAATTATAGGAACAGATTAAAAAAAATTAATGTTGGTGATGTTGTTAAACAATTGCATGCTCATAGTGCGGATCCATTTCAAATCTTGATGAAATTGAATGATAATGTTTATGCTATAAATCCTTTTATAAATGTTGGCATCAGTTCTACTTTCAATGTTGAATACTTAGTAGATTACAAGGGTCTTGATGTTATCCCACTTGTTGATGAGCCTTCTCGAATCCCATGAGCCTATTTTTGAGAGCCCTTCCTTTTACCAGATATTTTACCCTATACAACATGTCAAGTTGATAAATTCTTAGATGATAAAATTATCACCATGGGATTCGAAAATATATAATTTGTTGGACAGAAAAAGTACCAATTGATGATACATTGCTAGACTAAAATGAACTTCGAAGACTGATCATGAAATTTTGAAGCAGTATGAAAGCACTTCCACTTCTAATTCGACGGAGTCAAGTTTTCTCCAACACAAAGAGAACAATGTGGGCATCAAGCCACGTGTATGGCACGTGTATCATCATTTCAATTTCCTAATAGTAGAATTCTATGTATTTTTATTTTTTATTTTGGGTTTTTAGTAATCAATATTGTAGTAGTCTTTTGGTTTCATTTTCATGTAGGTTTTCTTTTCATGTATTTTTCTCTCTCTTTTAGACTTTTGATTTCTTTTAAGAGTTTGACTATGTAATCCAAATAGAAATAGGAATTTACAATTTTGTAACCTATATAAAGGTCCTATGTGTTCACATTTTCAATAGGCAATGAATTATGATGAAATTTCCCTCAAATTGTGTGAGTTTGTGATCTCTCTACAATTTCTCTTTTTTTTTTTGTGAAACCCTTGAAGAAACCCTAGATTAGTGATGTGAAACCCTAACTAGCCTATCTCCTTTGTCCTATTTTCTCTCTTCCTCAAAACTCTAAACCAATTCTAATCCTTTTCTCAAAATTCTACCCTCCTTTTCTAATCTCAAATCCTAGTTCTAAAGTTCTCTCACACACAAATTTCTTATCTTTCTCCTCAAAGAAAATTGAAAATCTAAGAAAAATTATTCTTTTTCTCTCTCCTTGCTTTCTTCCCTGCTACAGTGCCTCTACAAATAGCCTGCTAAAGTAACTTGCTACAGTAAATCGCTACAGTACTGCTAGTGTCAATCCAAAAGCAAACAGACCAGACCCATTAAGCACCAGTTTGGATTTTCGGGTCGTTTCTTGATCATCCGGAGTCCGATTCGAGTAACTTTCACGACTTCACGTTCGTGACTACGAGACCTACGCAGTAGAACTCTTTACGGGTCACTGAGATATCTGTGATCCTCAGTAGGTACATTTCTAATTCATATCAGTTATTTCGAGTCTGATATTTAAATCTCTGAGTTTTTATCAATTTAACTGTTGTCCACAAATGTGAGATTGTGCGTATCTACTTGCATGTAATTCAGTAAATTTAATATTGATCGTAAAATCTGGCCGTATAATATATTATCTTTAATTGATTCTCGATTAAATTAGATTTGCTTGCACATGTTTTTTTAATTATATTCGTCTCTGTATTATTAATTTTAAGTTGTCATACAACGATCATTTCATGTTGGGGAAGCGTTATAGAGTGTTTTATTGTTGATTTCCCACACACGCATATACATTTCACATCAATAAGTCAATGAAAGAAGACTTCCAAAAAATATAAAAATTCTAAAATAATCTAATTGCTAGTCTCTAATAACAATTATATGTAACTGTTTCAACCTTAATTCTAAAATGATGCAGGATATGATAATTAGATCATTATACATCACTATATTGCATAGATTCTTCACAATGGGGTGAGTTACCAGCAATCAATATTCATTGGCATTGCTACTGGTACTGATCCTATGCCTCCCATGATTCTTCAGGATTCTTCCATATGAATTCTAGTGCTCAACAAGAAGATTACATTAGCTCTAATTGTAAACTATTTCCATATTAAACTAATAAAAACATATAAGATAACATTAACTTTACTTGTCCTTGATCATGTTGCACGTGTAGTGTTGAATGTCAATGTAGATGTTGGAATTGTGCTGAGGCCAGCCTAGGTCCAACCCAATTAGAGCTAGGGTTGGCCAAGTATTTGACAACTTTTAATGGGGCTTGAACCCAAGTTTTAAATACACAAAGCACTGTTCGATATACTTTAAGTATATGTGTATGTCAAGATCCAATATAGTTGGGCATGTACTCCATTTGACCATCATTCATATTTTAAATGGATGGATATTGAACAATCATGCTTGTCCAAAAATGAAATACCAAAGTCGATTCAGACCACTTGCTTCTACCCCGAGAAGTGTGTTTCTATAATTAGTAGATAAAGAAGGTATGCTTGTAATGATACAGCACATGCATGCACGCGCAAGCACTCACAAAGCTTAGTCTAATAGGTGATTAATAATTTCTCTCATGTTACACTAAGCAGCCAATTTGCTAAAAGAAAACCAATTGTATTATGCTCTAGTCCCCCTAAGGAAGTCTAAGTCTCCAAACATATGCATTATATTATGCATTTGCAGGAGTTCGTTTCCTGCTCATAACATATTGATCCTCCCAATTTTGTTTTTTCAATGCCCCGTTCCAGATAAGAAATTATCCAAAGCATGATTAAACAGGATTGAATGCCTCTCCTGATCATACAAAATCGTCCAGTTGAAGTATGACAGTTGTTTTCATCTGACAATACAATATAAAACTTACTGCTACTCTTTTACAAGTCTTCGTAATTGATTGTCCAACTTGCTTATGTATTCAAGTTAATTACCTTTTTGTTTTTGCATTTATAATTTTTATCGTAAAGAATGTGAATCGAGGAAATAGAAGCTTTACTTGCTTAGCCCATGAAATATGCACGCAGTAGGAGGAATTATCAGTTCCAACCTGAGATTCACCAGAAGCTCCAAACAACAATACTTCATAACAACAACTAGAAAAGAAAAATGTGACCAACACATACCTTGATGCAAGTACGATAAAAACCTAAAAAAGCTAAAGTAAAAAAAGTGAAACATAAGAAAATGGCAAATACAGCATCAGTATAAGACAAACTGATGGATAACGGACTGCGATGATATGTTCCACACTGAACAGAGGATATGATGGTTGGAAGGCATAGGGACAGGAATGGTAGGATGAAACAGGACCAAAGGTAAAGGGCATAAGAGTTGCCAATGAAGAGTTATAAATTTCAGTAGCAAAACATCCAGATAGGATTTATAAAACTTTCCAACATTCTGTTTAGTCACTGGATTCTTTAAATAGTTCATTATCATGAGTCTGTCAATGGCTACTGATAAATGTATGCTATTATGGCACATCAAGCACGTTCAAATAAGATAAGGAGAGGATGAATCAGTTATAACAAATCTTACCGGTGGAGTTATCCTGTATTCTGGTTTTATTGCAACTCGAATACCCAATCCTGCTGCAAAACACACATAGTTCATGTTTTTGTTAATTTTTCAATCATGGAAATTCAGCAAATGAGATAAAGAAAGAGAAAAACAATAAGCAGCAGCCATATGCATTTGGCTAAAGAGTTACAATACGAAATCAATCATAGCCAACAGCATTCCAACTGTTCAGCTATTATTTATTACATAAAGGGCAAATAAAGTCTATATGAAAAGAATGTTACACATAGCCCATCATTTCTTAGTCAAGTTTCCCAATTTCCCAGTCAAGTGCTTCCCATAAATCGTAAGTTCGCCAAAGATCTTGTAGGTTATTCTAAAACTCACAATTATATATAAACAAAATTCAAAGATCTTGTAGGTTTCTTAACTATGCGGCGAGTGAATGAAATGCTCTGGGGTTTCTCTACGGTGCAGATTACGATAAAGATGAGAAATTAAACAGTTATTGGGATCCTCACAGTTGTTTTTGTGAATAAAATAGTTAGGGTTTACGAATAATTGCAGTTTATTTCGATAATAAATATATATATATATATATATATTATATTAATCAGAAAACAAGCGAAAGGGGATCGGATACTCACATGAAGGAGGAGCAGAGCTCGGGTGCGGGTGAGGGTGAGGGTGAGGGTACGGAGCCTGGCGGGCCGGGGGCGGGCCCACCTGACCGGGCTGCCCGACCCTCGGGTACATGGTGGCGCCGCCGCCGCCGGCGGCACCCCGGGCCTGCTGTACATGGAAGACGCCCGATTCCTGAAATCATACGAATCCATTGGACAAAGCTAGAGCGAGAGAGAGAGAGATAGAGATAGAGAGAGCGATTTGGGACTTCCACTTAAAAAATTGGACTTTCCTCAAAAAAGTTGAAAATGGGGGCTGGAGAAATAAGCAGAGAGGGAAGACCCGGGGGAAAGTTATAAATAGTCCGGGGGGAAAGTTATAAATAGTCCACTGTTCTGGGACAAATATTAGGGGAAAACAAAAACAACCCCTGGCTTTTTGTTTGAGTTCATAAAAGCGCCTGCCAGTCTTTTCTGTGCCAAAAAACCACATAATTTTTATTTAATTAAATCATTCACCTGTATTCTAAGTACGAGTTTTGTAAAAAACTATTATTGCTCTCCATTGAGTATCCAAAACCGGGAGTTGCAATGATGTGATCTTAGTGAGATGCACATGAGTTATATATAACGCAATTCATGTGCAATTCATGTGCAAGTCATGCGTTGAAAATGGTCGTGTTATGAATTCTCTACCTTTAACTTTGTTTTGTCCATCTTTAACTCGTTCTATCCATCTTCGGCCTAATTTTTTATTTGGGAGGAAACATGAAATCTGACAAGATTTTTTTTTTTGCAGCTACATTAAATGCTTCTATGCGTCAAATTAGACGGATTAGTGATAGAGTTAGACAGTTTTTAGCAAAATTTCTTATTTTATATATATATATATATATATATATATATATATATATATAGAGAGAGAGAGAGAGAGATGTAAATCAGCTGACACAGATGGTAACTCCCTCCTATGTCGCACTTAAAATCATATTTTCCGAGTGAATTTTCAAGATCCACCGCACATTATCATCTTCATATTCTAAGATATACATATATAAAAAATCAAGTGATTTGAAGTTCGTTTACTTATTGATCTAATAGTTCCATTTTATTCTATTGTTAAAAAACCGATAATGTTTGAACCCAAAGAAAATGGAGTAAACAAACTTCAAATCACTTGATTTTTTACATGTATATATCTTAGAATATGAAGATGATAATGTGCGGTCGGATCTTGAAATTCAATCGGGAAATTGATTTTTGAGTGCGACATAGGAGGGAGTTGCCTCCTGTGTCAGCTGATTTACATTTCTCTCATATATATATATATATATATATATATATATATTTGTATATATATATATATATTTGTATATATATATATATATATTTGTATATATATATATATATATTTGTATATATATATATATATATATATATATATATTTGTATATATATATTTTGTATATATATATATATATATTTGTATATATATATATATTTGTATATATATATATATACAAATATATATTTGTATATATATATATATATTTGTATATATATATATATATTTGTATATATATATATATATAATATATATATTTGTATATATATACAAATATATATATATATATATATATATATATATATATATATATATATATATATATATATATATATATATATATATATATTTGTATATGTATATGTATATGTATATGTATATGTGTATGTATATGTATATGTATATATGTAATGGTTTTCTTTTGGATGGAGCAATTAGAATGATAGTTTTCTAATTTACTTCAAATAAAATATATTAGGAACTTTATTAGATCTTGATCTTCTCAATTTTTTTCTCTCAAACTATGTTATTCTTTATAGAAACTGTAGAGAAAAAACTCAAATTGTATGCTTAATTATTACGTTTCAGATATATAATATTATGGTAACCGATGAGAAAATCATCAACGCAAGCTTTGTAGTACACGAATAATCTTACAAAGTGGCTCTCATGTGGCGGTGAACAAAATAAAACTAAGAAGAAATTAAGAACATGAAGATAGTTGAATTAAATAGAATTCATTCTTACCATCTTGAGTGAATTATACAAATTATGTGCCAGTGCATAAGTTGACTTTCACAATCTCTTTCTGTAATATCCCATATTTAATAATACCATATTATTATTTTTAAAAATTTACTTGATTCCACCTATTATCTTATTATTATTAATTAACTTGATTTATTATCATATTAGTATTATTATGATGTTGTTGATTATTAATGCTAATCATATTGTCAATAATAATGCTATTATTATTTTAATTTATTATTTTTAGTAAGAGTTATTGAAATTATTATTAGTACTATTTTGTATTTATTATTATTATTATTACTACTATTATTATGGCTTGTATTTTTATATTTTTAGTAGTAGTATCTTCCTTTACTATTTTTCCATTCTTTACCCTTAAACCCAATACCTATATCGTTATCCTCTTTTATCTCCATAATTATTAACCTATAGAATTCCTAATCCTACACGTTAGCCCAATTCCCAAATGTATTTCCATTCTCATTAATTGGATATACTACCAGTATTATTATTGGCTAATCTATTTTTGTATAAATGTATATTGCATATTAGTAATAATTATCATTGTTCTATTATTATTTATTTGTTATTATTAATTATTATTATTATTATTGTGTGGTGGTTATTGTTAATGTTATTGTTAATAATTTCTTTTATTTTTCTCCTTCCTTTTTCTAAGCCCAATCCTTGGAGCCCAAAACTAAGCTCATTTCTTCTCTCTTCTTATTTTCTTTTCATTTTCTTAAGCCTATAACCCATTATAACCACCCATTATCTTTACTCTTTAACCCTAGGCCAAATTCAATTTCTTCTCCCTATCTTGTATCATCATTTTCCCCTAAGCCCGACATCCAAGCCCACTAACCCAACTCTCCCTTCCCTATATAAACTCTCATTAGTTAAACCTTAACCCTAATAAATCCCAATTCATCTCCTTCTTCCCTGTACTACCGCAAACCCTACACCCTCTTCCTTATCTTCTTCTCTCACCCAGCACCAGATCTTCGCACCATCGCTGGTCACGCTCCCCATCCCATGGCCAAGCCCCAACAGCACGCCAACACCCCATGGCTCGCAGCCCCGTGCCTGCAACCACCGTGCACGCACAACCTTCTTCCCCGATCTCCATTCTCTGCCAAAACCAGCACACCCTCCCACCTAAGCGTGAGCAGCCACGCAGATCAGGCCCAGCACAATCCAGCCCATGACCAGTCATCATCACCTGTCGGCGAACGCGAACACTTCGGAACATCTCCGTTGGCCTCCGCCATCCCCTTCGGTGAGCTCCGCCGCGGACACTCACGTCATCATGCTGCCGTGAGTCCCCTCCCTTAATTCATTTCTCTCAATATATATGTGTGTGTGTGTGTGTGTGTGTGTGTGTGTTTATTATTACCGATATGGGTGTGTCTTGTAAATTATATGTACGCATGTGTTTTGGCATGCATGGGTTTACACATGTGTAGTGTGTGTGCGTGAGTTAGGTGTGCTGTGCTTGAATGTGTAGTTGTAAATTATATGTATGTTGTGTGTAAGTTAAATTGGAGTTTTACCTTACTCATTGAGCTATCAAGCTCATTACGCTGTTTTAACCTCTTTTTCAGGTTATTTAAAGGTAACAATCTAATTAGAGACCTTACGAGCAACAAAAAATGATCGAATAACATTGTCGAGCATTCATGTTTTATCTGTTAAATTGTCCCTCTTGTATAAGTAATAAACTATTTGTATTTTACTAAATATATGGGGATAATTAATAGTGGTTTAAGTGGTATATATTTCGATTATGTATTTGAGATAGTTTAGATACTATATAAATGATGATCTTTTGGAAGTGATGTCAATATTGAAATATCTGATATTGTAATTAAGTAATGTACTTCTAGAATTGATAAGTGTGCTGGTGTTGACCGAAATTTGATATATTGTATAGGGAAGGCTCCATATTATAGATGAGATGTTGCCAAAATTATCGGTGATTATCAGAATGATTAAGTATAACAGTTATGATTATAATAATTCAATGATTAAAAACTGAGATCGTGACAGTTGGTATCAGAGCTCAGATATAGGCACAGGATTTGATCTAGAATAATTGCTCTAGGAGTAGGATTGATTATTATAATTGATATGTGTGTGTGTGTGTGTGTGTGTGTGTGTGTGCTGAATGAAAGTGAGAAGTGTTGTGGGTAGTCTAAGGGGTAGTAGGTTTTACGTGCATGCTTAATTTCGAAATGTGTGATATTGATTATTCTCTTACACATGCATGTCTTGATTCAAATAAGTTCTACTGGGGATGTGGGCTCTCAGTGAATACTATTAGTGTTATGGGACATTGAAATAAGGGAGTGATTGAAATATCAGGCAAGTCCAGGTTAAATTAGAATGAAAGAGCCTTATTAAGAATTTGATTGTAAAATGATAGAAATTAGGATGAAAGAATATATGAGATCATATTGAAAGAATTATGGATTTTGATATCAATTGAGAGAATATATATACTTATATGCTTTATATTATGGGGTTATTATATGAGAGAAGTTTGATATAGTTTCTTTCTATTTTCTAGATGGGAGAGTCAAAGGTTATAGAGTTTGAAATACTGATAGAGTCTGAGAGTATAATAGTGGGTGTACTTGGGGAGATTAATGATATAATAGTATTAAGGTAGAACCCGAAATAATGGAGTCTCAGGTTGAATCTGAGCAACATATAGTTTTAGAAGAACCCAAGGTTTGATTTATTTGTTGAGGCATTCATTTGAATGCAGGATGGATGAAACCTTGAGATATTTGTATGTTTGTATTTTAGAATTTAGAAGAGTTAATGAAAAAGATTTATGTTTGTGAAACATTTATATATGTAGTGTATTATAAATAAAACGGACAGTATGCAATTCAAGTTTTGCAGCAAAAGTCAGAAAGAAACATGGTATATGATATTATATTGGAAATGAATTAGTTATCAACCTATCATGCCTCCGTGGATTGTTATATGAAGAGGATGATTTTTAAAATGGAAAGAGTTCTGGAATTTATATTTGATGGAATAAGAGGTAAACAATAAATGTTAATAAAATCGGCCATGAAAGTTACTAGACTATTAAGATAAGGATGTTAAGAATTTTTAACCACAATGTTGGATAAAAAAAAGGTTGAGACAAGAACAGAAGATATACTTCATGTGAATATCATAATAATGTCTTCCCTGAGGAACTACTAATACCCCCAGATAGGGAGATTAGTGTTCTATAGACTAATTATCGGGAACTGCTTTCATATCAAAAGCTCCCTATAGAATGGCCCCGATAGAGATGAAGGAGCTAAAGGTTCAGTTGCAAGAATTATTAGATATTGAGTTTATACGACCCATAGTGTCACTGTGAAGAGCACTAGTTCTATTCGTAAGATAGAAAGATGAAAAGTATGAGGTTGTGTATCGACTATAAATAACTGAATAAAGTTACAATCAAGAACTGATATCCACTCTCTATAATTGATAATCTGTTTAATCAACTTCAAAGGTTTATGTGTATTCTCTAAGATTGATCTAAGATCAGAGAATCATTAATTGAAGGTTAACCCAAAGGATGTAGCTAAGACTGCAATCCGGACTAGATATGGACACTTTGAATTTCTAATGATACTGTCTAGACTGACGAATGCCATGACATCCATCATGAATTTAACGAATAGAGTGTTCCAACCATATCTAAATCAATTTGTAGTAATATTCATAGAGGACATATTGATCTACTAGAAGAATAAGGAGAAACACGAGAATCGTCTAAGAATTTTGCTACAATTATCGAGAGAAAATCAATTATATGCTAAATTTAAGAAATGTGAATTCTGGTTCGAATATGTTGCTTTTCTGGGTCATATTGTATTCAAAGAAGGAATATCAATACATCCGATGAAAGTAGAGGTAATTGAGATTTGGCCTAGACCTACTAAAGCTACAGGAATCCGAAATTTCTTGAAGTTGGCCAGTTATTATCTGAGATTTGTGAAATAATTCTTCCGAATAGCAATTCCATTGATACAATTAACAAGATAAAAGTAAGAAGTTTGTGTGGGGAGAAGATCAAAAAAAGAGTTTTCTTTAATCGAAGAAGCAATTGACATCAACCCAGTTTTAGCTAAGATTAGGATGTGTTATATACAAGGATGCATCAAAGTTAAGGTTAGGATGTATTCTAATACAACACAGAAGGCGTAATTGCTTATACCTCCAGACAATTAAGAACTCAAGAGAGGAATTACCCCCACACATAATTTGGAATTGGCCGTGATTATTTTTGCCTTAAAATCTGGCGGAATTATCTTCATGTGGTAGCATGTGAAATTATACTGATCATAAAAATCTGGAGATATAACATATGTGGATGAACCAATTCAGATTCTGGATCACCAGGTGAAGTAACTAAGGAACAAATTAATCCCTCAGGTTAGAGTACTGTGGATAAGCCAGCTGTAACGGTCTCAAAATTTATTACTTTTATCCTTTACTTATCCTCAAATCAGGAAATATAACTATCATTTATTATCATATAACCATTCAAAATTTCAACAACATCTCCCCTGTAATTTGTCACTTGTCCAAAATATCAACAGTCTACACAGCTTATCATCAATTACAATAACATATATTAACTAAACAATCACTTATGTAATCAATAATAATATTCCGGCTTAACATCGCCTACTTTGAGAGAAAATATATTTCATACCTTCAAGTCATCCATACCAATACTTACAAATCACCGAACCCATTCTTTTGCTACAAAAAACATACACACACCGATATGCTAGAGTATATAAGTATATACACAACAAAATATTTATGAATATATACATGAGTTTTGATATTGTCATTTCTGCACTGTTATTGCATAACAAAAGTAGACAAGAAGAATGATGAAATGCATAGGCTCTAGCACTATGAACGGATAAGCACTATGCTACTCCCTTATCCTTATTCCGACCTAATAACATGATTAATTGATGAAGTAAACTTGGCAACTTAGTGAGTAGAGTGTTATATAAGAATTTATATTTAAACTGAAAGAATGAACATATAAAGATGCAAGTGATATGAAATTCAAGAGTAAACATGAAATACGTAGTGAAGATGTTGAGTTTATTATTATATTATTCTCATAACGTGATGTGATCATACTATGACTGTCTAGTATAATATACTCTGTCTTCCTCCATCCGCCAGTGCAATACAAGCCCCTTCCTCCAAATTTATAATAATGTGTATATATATACATTTAAGAATGCAAACAATCACTAACACATTCAATTTCTTAAAATTCATATATCACGCACACATATCATATCATATAACTAGTGTTTCTATCAAGATATGATATTCACACAAATTGTTCAATCAATCCATACCATGCACATGTACGTGAACTGATAGTATAGAATGCAATTAATACTCATTAAGCACGTGCAACATGAATTCACCCAGTTAATACACACTACATCACGTTCATCACAAATAAAATAGATTCTATTTGTTAATTTACATGTCAATGTCTTTGTATACCTTTAATTACTGTCACGACTTTCTGATTTATTTTTTATGGTTGAATTAGCGTACTTAACTTATCAAATGCAAACTCCACTCACCTCTAAGTTAGGCTTCCTACGCACATATTCCATGAGTATCGACACCGTTCTTTTCTTTCCCCGATATCTAACACCACAACACACATATACAAATATTAATTTAGAGAATTAGTTCATCTAATTTAATATCCAAACAAATATAGAATTTTTACCTTGATCTCAATTATCCTTGCTGACTATTATCCCTATCTCAATTTCCGCTTCCGATTCCAATAATCACATATACATTCAATGATTATTATCTATAAATCTTAATTTAATTTAAATCAGCTAGTGTATAGTTCAAATTTTTTACCTTACTTGATTGATTTTCTTATTTCTTTCATTCTCTGAATCAACCCCCCACCACACACCACAACCTTCCTACTTCATCTTCTCTACCTCCACCTCCCCCTATAGGTGCTACACATCACCCCCCAAGGTTGTGTTGTCACCCTGCTGTGCCGCCACTTCTGAGCCCGCATCGCCGCCCTACTGTCATGACTTTAGTGTTGCGCCGCCTTAGTCAACTCGAAAAGGAAGGGAAGGGAAAGGGTTGGAAAGAGATAAAAGATGGGAAGATAAAGGGATTGAAAGAGTGAGAGAGAGTGAGGGGTTCATTGAGATTAGGGGGATTTGAGAGAGGATTGTTGCAGAGTGAGAATGAGGAAGAGACTAGAAGGGGATGGGGTTTTATGTCTACTTTTTCAAAATAAAAATCCCAAAATTATATCTCCTTGCCACCTCATCCTTCCCCAACTTCAACCCCATCTCCACCCTCCACGTTACTCTCCAATTCCAAGATTCCATCCTCACCCTCCATTCTCCTCATCCATTTTAACAAATTTTTATTTTTATTTTTATTTTTATTTTTGATAATTATCATGAATACTTAGATACTAATATATAGGTTTATATATGTATCCATAATTCTCCAAGTATTTATACCCAGTATACTTAAATCTTTAATTAAATATACAATCTCTTTTATTTCAATTTAATTTCCACTTTTTATCAAACCTCATATGCGCGCGCGCGCATGTGTATGTTTATGGGTGTATGATTACCATATACATGTATGTGTGTGTGTATATTTGTATTTATGTACCATAATTATTTTTAATAAACCATCACCATAATCACAATATTTAGGATTATCGCCTCTAATTATCTGTTAATTAGGAATAAATAAAGTTAGAAAATTATGAGTGTTACATCAGTAATTCGTAATAGCTGCAAGGGAACCTGAAGACGAGACATAGAGACTATATCCAAGGTACGCTAAGTTTCGGGGATAAAACTTTCTTAAGGGGGTAGAGTTGTAATGCTCAAATTATTTTTACCAAAGATTAGTACTCTAATTTTCGATTTTGGATTCATAATGTTATAATTAATACGATGATCCTTGTGATTATGATCTTGTATGATTATTAGCATAATTTATTAATAATCTCTAATTTAATTATATGCAAGAGAATTGATATATATAGTGGATGAGTTTGTGTGTATATTTGTTTGTGTATTTACAAATATATATAAGGTTGGTTGTACACAAAATTATATACAAATAACTATACCTAGTATGTATTAGTAATCATTTTAATTAATTACAACTAAGCCAAGATTAAGGGAAGGCTGAGGTGGCTTGACTAGCATGAGGTGGTGACATGGGAAATTGGATTTTTGCTAGGTGGCTTTATCAAGTTAATTCTTACAATGTGTGTGTGTTTGTTTGTGTGTGTGTAAATGAAAGATAAATCCTCATTTCATTCCAACCCTCTCTCTAGCTCTCTCTTGTTGCCCGACAGTAGCAGGACATCGATGGAGGGCCACGACGGCGGCCGATGGCAGACAGATGAGCGGGCGCGCAAGGCGTTGTTTTCCATCAATTTGAAAATGTGGGAAAACTTACAAAATTCGAGGAGAATTACAAGTAATTAAAAGAAAAATCACAAGAGCTCTCCTTTTAGAGTTTCTAGGGAAGGACGCCAGTGGAAGTCTTGTTAGCGCGTGATCACTTTGTTCCATTGACGATGCGAGTGATTGAGTCTTCAAGTCTTCTACTTAAGGATTTCCTTCTGGCCTGCTTCGGGAAATTCTTTTAGGAAAAAAGATCATGAGGGTTTTAGCACCCTGAAAGAGAGAAGCAAGGTTCTCAAGGAGCTCGGAAGCTAGAGATTCCTCTCTTCAGAAATTTCCCAGCCCATCTAATTTTTCAGCCTTTCTGATTTTTCAGTCCGGTGCGCCTGCCTAGCAATGGGTTATTTGTAGGCTTTATGGGATGTAATAACCCCTACAAAAAATTAACAGATTGATTTGATAATCTTACTTGACTCCTAAAGCCAGAACAGCTTCGCTGCGAAGCTAATTGTAGTTGGAGCGAAGTTGGAGACCACAGCGCGGAGTTAATTAGCCAGCTGGCTTCGCGTTTGTTGCACCGATCCCTTAATTTCAGGAGATTTATCTTGATCATCTTCAACTGATTGAGGAGTGATTGGACCAAGGCAAACAACTGCCAAATATGTGATAATGATCATATTAACTCGTGCTAAGATTTAAATGGTCAAAAATGATCATATAAGCTCGCAGCGGAGCCAGCTCGCAGCGGAGCTAAAAAAAGAGCTTCATGTGAAGCTAAGCTCGCAGCGGAGCTACTGAGCTTGCTACGAAGCTGGCATATAGCTTTCAATAGAGCTATCAAAGCTTGCAGCAAAGCTGAGAAATGAGCCATCAGCGGAGCTATAAGATAGCTCTCAACCGAGCTATAAAAGCTTCATATGCAGCTAGAAAATATAGCTTGCAGTGAAGTTAGGTGTTAGCTTCCCGGGTTTTCATCAGAGGACAGTAATTGGCTCACTGTCTGCTTTACTAGCTCAGTGGAGTCCGAATCACTAGTTTATCCATCAGGGGTTGACTTTTAAAAGTGTCGTCAAGTTGAACGTCGTTCGAACTGGTTGCAGGGCTGCCTTGGAGTTTGTCTTTTCAGAGTGTCAACAAAATCCCCTTCAAAGTTTTCGTGAATCTGTAATATATTGGGACAAATTTTGAAATACTTTGAACCTGAAGCCTGATACTTAAACTACTTAGGTCAGGAAAATATACTGAATTAGGTAACCAGATTGGTTTTAACCTAGGAATTCCATGAGGAATAAGCTCTTAGCAGAGCTAGGATGAAGCTGCAGGAGAAGCTTAGGATGAGCTCTCAGCGGAGCTAAGATGAAGCTTCATGCGAAGCTAAAGATGAGTTCTCAGCGAAACTGGAATGAAGCTTCAGGTAAGCTAAGAATGAACCATCAGCGGAGCTAACAAAGCTTCCTGCGAAGCTAAAAACGGCGTCTGAGTGAAGCTAAGCAACTTTGCTTAAGTCTTCCATATGAGAAAAACTTTAGCATGTAAATTCTTCGGAAAGAACTTGAAAAGGTGAAATTTCACCAAGTAAAATTCCCGAAGGAATTTGTGACGCCCCGATCCCGCGGATACAGAAACGTCACTGTGACGTATATACATAGGTCAGAAATACCCTCACGTATATGTTGGCCCAGAGGCCTTCCACTCTAGTTTTGATGATGATTAACTCATGTAGTTATAGTTTACTAATAATTTTGTGATATTTAATTTCAGATATTTAACCAAGATATTAGTAGGTGATTAGCTTCAACAAAGGTAATTTGTAGCTTTCAAATGGTGATTCAAGAGCCCGAGCGTCAAGTTCACATCTAGCACTCGTTTGGAGTCAAGCTCGGTGGATCACGTTTGGATCGAGTCGACTTGGAGACGTCACTCTACAAGAAGACCTCGGTTTGTTTTAGAATAGTTAGTTTAAATCTATTGTTAAAGATTAGATAGTGTGATATGCTCAAGTTCACAAACACACACTTGTTTTAAGTTTCATGTTTGTTGGTTTTCGGTTTTTGATTTAACCGATCTTGATTTTCATGAACAGAATTGTATCAAAACAAGTTTACATGATTTAATGTATATTAGATTTGATCTATATACATGTATGCTTCATATTCTTAGAAAAACTTATTTTGATACACTATTCATGTGTTTGGAGTTTTGTATTTAGACAAAACTTATTTTTGGATTTAATGTCAAAAATATTGATATATATATTTCTTTCATGTATATTAGATTCTATCCATATACTATATGCTTCAAAGTTGTTTAAATATCATGTTTTTATATTTACATGTGTTTTGGAAAAATCGGATTTCCATTTCAAAAATACAAGTTTTGAAAAATACAGAATTTGGTTTAAGGCAAAATTTTCAAGTCACAAAAATGGTTCAAATAATTTGAAATATGTGTTGAATTTTTATCACACATGTTTGTATTTCAAAGATAATACAAGAACTGATTTTTGTGAAATTTATGTGATTTTATGGGATTTAATTGAAGTTAAAAAGACCAGTTTTTTAATCCTGAAATTGTCCCTGTCGTGCACGTCGTCGATCGGTCCGGTCGACCGTCCCGGTCGACCGCCAGAGCCATTGGTGGTAACAATATATAAAGCTAAAATACCATTTACTAATAAGTAACTAAAATAGTAATAAGTAACTAAAAATATTGATAATTAATAATGGTAATAATATATAAAGCTAAAATACTATTTACTATCTTAATAAATAATTTTCATATTTAATAATAATAATAATCACAAGAAAGAAAATAATAAATTAAGTTGATTAAAAAAAATAATTAGTAAATCAAAATAAATACTTTAGGAAAAATGAAAATACAGCATTTCTAATTAGGGATCTTACTGTGAGGGTGATAATGAGATGTTGTTTATTGTTGTTATTGGTTGTTGTTATTATAGGTGGTGGTGGAGATCTTGAAGGTGGAGTTGATGGTGGTGAGGAGGAGATGAAGGTGGTATGGTGAAGGTGTTGGTGGTGGTGGTGATGGGGATGATGGAGTGGTGGTAGTGGTGATGTAAGTGGTGGTGAGTTTGTGGGTGGTGATGGTGGTGGAAATTGGTGGAGTGGATGTTGTTGGTGGAATGAAGTGGAGGAGGAGGTGGTGGTGTTGTAGTAGAGGAGGTGGTGGAGGGAAGGAAAGATGATGGTGAAATTGGTGGAGGAGGTGATGAGTTTGGAGGAAGAAGTTAGTGGTGGTGGGGATGCTAAAGAGAAGAAAGGAAATGAAAGGAAGAAAGGAGGAGAGATAGGAAAGTGGAGGAGGGGGTTTTGGCTGGAGTTGGGGCTCGCCGGTGGCTGACGCCGGCCTGGGCGACGGTCTGGGCTGCTATCAGCCAAGGAGGAGGGAGAGGAAAAGAGTGAGGGGTAATGGGAGGGAAGATGAATGGGAGTGGGAGAGAGAATAAATAAAAAGGAAAGAAATAATAAAGGAAAGAGAGAGAAGTGATGTGATAGGGAGTGATATTGGCAGGTGATGGGATGGGGGAGAGGCTGTCAGTGGGGTTGACTTTTGGGAAGGGAAAGGAAAAGAAATGAAGAAAGAAATGAAGAGAGAAGGGAAAATAATATTATTTAAATAGGGTAAAAATTGACTGTTTCAGAATCGCTCCGAAAAATTCTAAAAAATAGAAAATATTATTTTAAGATGCTCGGTGAAATCGGATTTGAGAAATTCGATCTAGTTTTCAAATTAAAAATTCTAAAATCTTCCGGCGATACCGGTCGACACCAAAACTGGTGGATTTTCGATAAATTCTGAAAAATCTAAAAAAATGCCTTTAGTTAGAAAATAAGATTTTAAGAAGTAATGTGAAATCCGTTTCTAAAAATTTAACTTCATTTAAAAACTAAAAATCTGGGAATCAGTCAGCGATGCCGACCGACACCAGTTTTGAAGATTTTACAAATAATTCTGAAAAATTTCAAAAAATCATGAAAAATCTAAAATATTAGAAAATGATATTTAAAACTGAAATCGGTCAAATCGGATTAGCAGAAATACTAATTCGAGCAATATACTAGGATACGGCCCCCGGTTCAGACTAGGCCTGACTCCGAGTCCACGAATCCAGATCCAATACAAAACAATCACACCAATAATCATAAAACAAAAAAATACAAAACTAAATTAAAAAAATATGATAGAAAAATCAGAATACGTATCTAAGTACGTATTCCAGAAACGGGGTGTTACAATTCAGTCACCACTTAACTGAAATTTAATTAAGAATAATTATAAAGTAGGTTTTGATTTGAATATGTATATTCTTACATAGGAGTGTATTCAAGAGATTGGACGGTTGATCGAGCCGGTAATCATCGAAATCTGTGAATCTTGCATCCCTGACTATTAAAATTTATGAAGAATGAATTGAGAAATTAACTAAACGGTGACTAGTAACTTCATGAGTAACTTTGAACCTTGATTAAGTTATTGCTGAGATAATAAATTGATAGTTAGCTTAACTACATTATCCCTAATCAAGTGCTGATGATTATAAACTGCTAACGTTGTAACTGAGTTTACAGCTTGACATATCTATTCATGTGTATGTGTGATGGTTGTTTACAACCATAATGCATACCAAACTTGTGAAATTGCTATTGTTATATCATGAACCTAAATCAGAAATTATTCTGTGGATATTAAGCTGGAATCTGATGCAGTTTATGATAATTATAACTTGATTAACAAGCATAAGATTAGGTATTGATACTTTACCTGATAAACTGAACTTCATGTCATTTATGAACTTAAAAAATATAAATATAATGGCGCTAATACATTGACAGGAATGTGAATAATGATACCATAAGAACTCTAAAAAAATATCTGATAATTGAATAAACTCATGACAAACACTGCTCGTGATTGTTGATTGATTTCTATGATTGTGAATGTGTATGTGATATGGTTTATGCATACTTGTGTGTATTTATACGAGGAGGAAAGGATCGTGCGGGAGTCGGTAGATGGGGGAGGGGGTAATTTTTTATATTATATATGTTGCCATGTGAATATATGTTGAATATAGGGACCGATGGATGCTGGAAGAGGGGGAATATGGTATTATATATTCACGTATATATTATATTGAAGGAAGGGTGTAATGCCCTGATCCCGCGAGTACAGACGTACATACGCAGGGCATAAATACTTTCACATATGTACGCTAAGCATCAATATATGTAAGAATCAGAGTACGTAAGCACGGTGATAATATACATTCTAACAAAAAAGTACAAGTACAGCTATCACAAGGTGTAATATAGTATAACATGAATATTACATGAAAAAGGTGCAGAGTATTATTACAAAGCATGAAAAAGACTGAAAGATACTCACGAGTTGCGAAAGAAATCATGCAAGCCAGTCAAGGAGATGGGTCAGGTATGAGCTATAGCTGCTAATCTGATGCTCCTTAAAGAAGTCCAAGGTTTTCACAGAAGAATTCTACCACGCTTACGCTGCACTTCAGAATCTGAACATGAAGGCCCAGGGTTGTTAGAAATAACCCAATGAAAACATAAAACTGAAACCATGTGGCGTTCACAGTCAAGCACACGTGTACATGATCAAGTGATGTGGTTCAGGCCCGCAAGTACAAGCTAGTAAATATGAAAATAAAGAAATTAATACAGTGGCACAATCAATCATACATGGGTGTAACATCCTGTCAAGAAAAATGGGCATGTACAGAAATAATACATTATGTACTTAATGTGAATGATTAGTGCAATGAAGATGTGTTAGATCAATGTCAAGGATACATGAATAGTCATGTCACACGTTCAGGTGTATTTGTGCAACGGAGTTACAGGTATATTAAATAACAGGTTCCAATTGTAACAAAAATTCATACAATGAGAGTACATGAATATGCAAATACTGTAATCCAGAAAAAGTGATACCAGAATATATATTAATTAACAATGCAGCATGAAACCAGTATTAACCAATAACTGAAATTAGATTATTATATTATTATTAAGACTCGTCTGATTTGTATGCATCGGTATGTGTCCCATTCCATATACCTCCGCATACAGACCGGAGAGTAAGTTATTGAAAACTGATGGGCTCGACGAACCATGTTTACAATGGGTCCCGTGCATGCCCGGGACAATGGTCCAGGAGTATCTGACCCTGAACCAGAATGTACCACTAGGCACTGGGACTGATTGTACGTCCGAACATGAATAGGGCGTCGCCGCTCCCACAGGAATAGACCTAGGGGTTTATGGCACACACCTGACAGGAGATTAGGAGGAGTAGGGGTGCCAGTACACCCCTACGAAAATACCTGGTGGTCTCCAGGTAGAATCTCAAGTTTTAGTTGTACAATATTTGTATTGAAAGTACACCTAGAGGGGGGTGAATAGGTGTAAGGCTAATCTAATGATAAATGATGCGGAATTAAAAATTAATTGCAACACACTTAGTGTAACCAAAGAGAGTAGCCGAATTCTAGTGAAGGGCTCTGGACTATCTCCTCTAAATTTCTCTAAATAAGAGTTGAGGTGCTATGTAAAGCTCTCTTGGTTCAGCACAAGTGAGGCACACACACAAGCAATACCATGCATATAAGTATGAATGAACAATATGAATCAATGCAAGGTACAATATAAGAGAGAGAGTTTAGAGATAGTGGATCAAACGCAAACACAAGGATATATTTCGAGGTTCGAGCACCCAGCTCTATGTCCCCGTCTTCACACAGAAGGATTTTCACTATAGCGTCCACACAAGACTTCCTACACAGGGAACCTTCACTGAGGATTTGGGCAAATACAACTTGGGAGTACACAATTCTCTCTTACCAAATACAACCTCTACACAAGAGGCAAGACACAACACAAATTACCTCTACACTTAGAGGGATGGGCACTTAGACAAACAACAATTAACCTCTCACTAGAGGGATTAGGCTCAAAGCCACAACTCAACAATCACCTCTACACTTAGAGGGATATCAATCGCAACCTCCACAATCACCTCTACACAAGAGGGAAACTCACAATCTCAAATAAAAGAGGTTTTCAACTCTAGGTAATCACAAAGACCACAAACAAATTCTTTATCACAAAACAAGATCCTAACAGATAGGATAGATATGATAGCTCAAGTGTGAGAATATAAAGAGTTTGGAAATAAAAAACATAAAGAAAAATTCTTGGGAAAACTTCTAAAATAGCTATAGAATGAAGATAAAAATCAATTCCAAAGACTTCTCCTTTTCTTGATTTTTCAACCCTTTTAAAAATTAATAAAGATCAAATCTTTTGGCACTAAAACTCTTTTAAAAACTTGCTGAAGTATAGAAAATTTTGCTCTTAAAATTCTTGTCTAAAACCAGCTCAAATGTGGGGTATTTATAGCCCCAAACAATTCTGCCTATTGGTACCAGGAAAGTGTTGGCCCAAGGTTACAATCACCCTTGTTTAGTGTATTTTGATGATTACAAAACATATTAGTTATTTGTACTAATAACAATTGTTGTTTAAGTGTGTTTCAGGTTTATCATCACACTAGAAGTACTCTCACTCAAATACAAGGTTTTTGGACTCAAGACAATTCAATTTGGGCTCAAGTTGCAAATATTGAAGATCAAGTGAAGATAGCCCACCTTGAAGAATAGCCTTGAAGTCTTTTAGCAAGTTTGTAAGTTTAGAATGTTAAAGTTTGAATATAGGAAATTTGGCTCTAGGATTTGCACACACACTTGTTTCATGTATTTCCTATGTTTTGAAAAAAACTTGTTTAAAAACATGTACCAAAGCTTTAGTTTATGCCTTAGTTTATATATACATGTACCAAAGCTTTATATCTTGAAAAACTTGTTTAAAACATGTATATAAACTATTTTCTGCATAATACTTAGCTATAGGTATTTTCAAAATGTTTTCACAAAAATTCCATCTTCAAAAACAGCCCAGTTTTCAGCCTCAGGCAACATCGGTCGACCGGCCCGGTCGACCGGCGTTGTGCCTGGACATGCACTGTTTGTGCATGTCCGTCGGTCGACCGGACCGGTCGACCGACAGAGAGCCTTCTGCTCTCGGGAAATTTCGGTCGACCGGACCGGTCGACCGGAAGAAGGAAACTGTGTTTCCTCCTTTTTGGTCGGTCGACCGGACGGTCGACCGGGAGCCAACGGCTATATCCAGCTAGGCTGGCGGTCGACCGGACCGGTCGACCGCCAAGCCTGCAACACAGCAACGGCTCTTTCCTCTTTGGGATTTTCTAAAAAACTGTTTCTTTTTCTGTTTTAGCAGATTTTTGGAGAGTGGTTGGGGAGCTTTTGCAGGTTGAATTAGGTGAAAAGAAATTGTTTTTAACCTATTTTCTAACCCTATAAATAGAGGAGAAGTCTCTCTTCCTCATTACTTAGAAAAATCCTCAAGTTTTGTTGTTTTCAAAAGAGAAAAGAAAAATTGTTTTAAGCCTTCAATTCCTACTCTTTCAAGATTGTTTTTCAGTTGTGTTTGATTCTCTATATCACTCTACAACTGAAGTTTTCTCACCACACTTCATAGAGCCAAAAATTCTATACTCTTTCTATAGTGAAGTTGTAATTGAAGTGAGAGTGTTTGTAAAAGAAATTGAGAAAAGTGTAGTGATCAAGTTGTGATCACTTTGTTCTTGTAATTCCTTCTTGTGGAGCAACCTCTTCGGTAGAGGTCCTTTGTACTCGGTGGAGCTCGGTGCTCGGTCTTCGGTAGACCCAATTGTAAAGGCATCCTCGGTGGATAGTGGAAACCCTTCACGGAGGTGAAGGCGGGGACTAGAGCAAGTGTGCTCGAACCTCGAAACGAATCATCTTGTTTGCGATTGCCTTTGCGTTCTTCTTGCTTTTAATTTCTATTGCTTTATATTGTCTTGAATTAATTGCTTAAGAACTAACCCTCTACTTGTGGAATCTTGTGTTGTTTACCTTACTTGCTATACTTGTTGTTTTACATTGTGAGCATTTCATCCTCATCATCATACTTGGCATTGATCGATCACACCTCAATACAACACGGTTGCATTACGCACCTCTAACCCATTTAAGGGGAATTGGGAGGAAGGAGTTCAGAACCTCGCAAGGGGTATTCGGCTCTTAGTCGTGTTTTGAGAGATCGTTGCATCACTCATTTAAGTAAAGTTTAAAAAGATCACTAGATTAGCATTCACACCTATTCACCCCCCCTCTAGGTGTTTTTCAATTGGTATCAGAGCTTGGACTCTAGGATTTGGTTTAACCACCTTAGAGAAGATCCTAATTTGCTAATCATTTCATTCATATTCATATAGTAAAAATGGCCGATGGTATTAAGACCCCTCCTAAGTTTGATGGACTTAACTTTCCCATATGGAAGGTTAAGATGACCGTGTTTTTGCAATCTCTAGGTAGCCGAGTTGCAAAGGCCGTGACTAAGTCCTTTAGTGTACCCCCCGGTGACGAATCCACTTGGTCCGAAATAGAGACTAAGGAATTCGATGCCAATGCCAAAGCTCACTATGCACTTCTACAAGCCCTAAATGATGATGACATAGCTAGGGTTATACATTGCAAATCTGCATTTGAGATTTGGTCACACTTGATAGTCACTCATGAGGGGACCTCACAAGTTAAGAAGGCTAAGATTGACCTTCTTCGGTCTCAATATGAAACATTTAGCATGCAAGACAATGAAACCATAGATGATATGGTTACAAGGTTTACCAAGATTACTAATGGACTCTCTTCTTTAGGTGAAGATATCAACAATGATCAAAGAGTAAGGAAGATCATCCGGGCTCTTCCTCCTTCATGGGAAGTTAAAGCAACAACCTTGAAGGAACTCAACGACAATGAAGAGATGGAGCTTATAGGTCTCATTGGGAACCTCAAAACCCATGAGATGGAAAGGAAAGCAAGAGAGGACATGGCTCCTACCAAGAAGAAGACTATTGCCTTCAAGTGTCAATCATCACACTCCGACGAAGATGATGAAGAAGAAGATGACGAAGAGCTCTCACTTCTAGTCAAAAATGTTCGGAGGATGTACAACAAGGCAAAGTTTCAAGGTAGAAGGAGATGGCAAGGAGGCAAAGAAGAAAGGAAGATTGTGTGCTTCAATTGCCAAAAACCGGGACACATAGTTGCGGAATGTCCGGACAAAGCAAAGCCCTCCACATCAAAGAAGCCATACAAGAAGAAGGCTATGAAGGCAACTTGGGATTCGGAGACCGAATCCGAAGAGGAGATAGACACTGCCAACATGTGCTTCATGGCTAATGAAGGCACAAACAAGGTAACCTCTTCCCCTTCTCATAATGATGAACTTTCTATGGATGAGTTAGAAGAAACTTTTGTTGAGTTGTCACAAAACTATGATTTCTTAAAGAAAAAGTATTTAAAATGAAAAAGGAAAATGAATCTTTAAGTCATCAAGTTTTTACTCTTACAAAAGAAAAGGATAATTTAGTTTCCACCTTGACCACTACTAAAAATGATTTTGAAAAATATAAGACTTCTTGCAAGGGTAAGGCCCCACTAATTGATTCTAATGAAGTTTCCATGCTTAGGGAAAGATTAGACTCATTAAGTGTTGTTTTGAAAAATTGTGAATTTGATAAGAAAAGGATTGAGGCTATGTTTCCTAAGAAACAAGCCCCAAAGAAAAATGCTCATGCTCATGTTCATGTTCATGCTACACAACCTAAACAACATGGCAAACCCCAAAAGCATGCTCACACTACTACACATACACATCATGCATTCATGTATAGAAAAGTGTACTCATGTTCACATTGTGGGCGGAAAGGACACTTAGCAAATTTTGTTATGATAGACTAAGTGCATCACATCATAATGTTTGGGTTCGTAACACTAACTTTCAAGGACCCAAGAAAGTTTGGGTACCAAAGTCAACAATTATTTTAAATGATGTAGGTACTTTCCAAAGCCCAACGACGTAGAGGTTTGTGGTATCTTGATAGCGGTTGCTCAAGGCACATGACTTGGGACATCAACAACTTTGCAACCCTATCAAGATATCATGAAGGTGGCACCGTCACCTTCGGAGATGACGCCAAGGGTAAAATCATCGGTATTGGTAATGTAAAACTTGGCACCTCTCCTTTAATTGAAAATGTGGTTTTAGTTGATGGCCTCAAGCATAATCTCTTGAGTGTTAGTCAACTTTGTGATAAAGGTTTTGATGTAGTTTTTGATAATGCTTCTTGTAAAGTAATTGATAGAACTTCTAATGTTTGTGTATTTTCCGATTTTCGTGAAAGCAATGTTTATATGATTGATATGTTAAATATGTCTTGTAATATTACTTGTTTAAAAGCCCTCGATGATGACTCTTGGTTGTGGCATAGGAGATTAGGGCATATTTCTTTTGATCATATTTCTAGATTAAATTCAAGGAAATGGTGAAAGGTATTCCTTCATTGAATTTTGAAAAGGACCGAGTTTGTGACTCATGTCAATTTGGGAAACAAACTAAGTCTTCTTTCAAGTCAATTAAGGATATCATGACATCACGTCCTTTGGAATTAATCCATATGGATCTATTTGGCCCAACACAAACCAAAAGTCTAAGTGGGAATAGATTTGCTTATGTTTTGGTTGATGATTTTTCAAGATTTACATGGGTTTTCTTTCTTGAACATAAAAATCAAGCATTTTCGTATTTCCAAACTTTTAAGAAAAGAGTAGAAAAAGAAAAAGATTCTTTGATTTTGAGAATAAGAAGTGATAGAGGAGGTGAATTCATTAACCAACCCTTTACCACTTTTTGTGATGAACATGGAATAAAGCATGAACTTTCTTGTCCTAGAACTCCACAACAAAATGGAGTAGTTGAACGGAAAAATAGAACATTACAAGAGATGGCTAGGACAATGCTAAGTGAATACGGTCTACCACATTATTTGTGGGCCGAGGCCGTTAATACATCATGCTACATATCAAATCGTGTTTTCTTGTGTAAAAATACTACTAAGACTTCTTTTGAAATGTATTTTTCTAGAAAACCTAATGTTTCCTATTTTAAGTTTTTGGTTGCAAATGCTTTGTTTTAAACACAAAAGATAATTTAGGAAAGTTTGATGCTAGATCTTATGAGGCTATTTTTGTAGGTTACTCAAACACTAGTAAGGCTTATAGAGTTTTCATTAGATCATCTTTGACTATTGAAGAGTCTATTCATGTTAAGTTTGAGGAATCTAACAAGTTTGTTAAGAATGTTGTAGAAATAGATGCCTTGCATGAAGGCTTGGAGAAAGTCACCTTGGAGGAGGCTTCTACTATGGGAGACAAACTAAAGGATGATGAAGGAAGCAATGCTAAAGTGGAAGAGGCACAAGAAAATGAAAATCAAACACATGAGGTGGAGCCTACTCAACCACTACCAAAGGATTGGAGATACAATCCACATCATCCCAAGGACCTCGTCATAGGTGAAGTATCAAAAGGGGTAACTACTCGCTCTAAAATTCAAGATTATTGTGGCCACTTTGCATTTATTTCACACATTGAACCCAAAAATGTCCTCGAGGCCGAGGCCGATTCATATTGGTTGCTAGCTATGCAAGAAGAGCTCAATCAATTTGAGCGCAACCAAGTATGGCACCTTGTTCCTAGGCCCCACGATAGACCAACAATTGGTACTAAGTGGATCTTTAAGAACAAGTTGGATGAATCGGGTAATGTAGTTAAAAACAAGGCTAGGTTAGTTGCCCAAGGTTACACTCAAATCGAAGGGATCGATTTTGAAGAAACCTTTGCACCCGTAGCACGGCTTGAAGCCATACGGATGACACTAGCATTTGCCTCATATAAAGATTTCAAATTATTTCAAATGGATGTTAAAAGTGCTTTTCTAAATGGTTTTATTGAAGAAGAAGTGTATGTTGAACAACCCCCCGGGTTTGTTGATCCTACACATCCGGATTTTGTTTTTAAATTAGACAAAGCCCTTTATGGTTTAAAACAAGCCCCTAGGGCTTGGTATGAAAGATTGTCTTCATTTTTGATTTCCAATGGTTTTAAGAAAGGTAAAATTGACACAACATTGTTTACAAAACATGTAGAAAAAGATATTCTTATTTTGCAAATTTATGTAGATGATATTATTTTTGGTTCTACTAATGAATCTCTTTGCAAAGCTTTTGAGTCATGCATGAAGGATGAATTTGAAATGTCTATGATGGGGGAACTCAACTATTTCCTTGGACTCCAAATCAAGCAAAGGAAGGATGGGATCTTCATCAATCAAGCCAAGTACACAAAGGAACTAATCAAAAGATTCGGGCTTGAAGGATCAAAAGTAAGCAAAACTCCCATGGCAACAACTACCAAGCTTGACAAGGATGAACAAGGTAAAAGTGTAGACATTAAACTTTATAGAAGCATGATTGGTAGTTTGCTTTATTTGACGGCTAGTAGGCCGGATATCATGTTTTCCGTTTGTTTATGTGCACGTTTTCAATCATGTCCTAAGGAATCACACTTAATAGCGGTAAAACGCATAATTAGGTATCTTAAGGGCACAATTGAATTGGGTTTGTGGTATCCTAAAACCGGATTATTTGAAATGAAGAGTTTTTCGGATGCCGACTATGCGGGTTGTAGGGTAGATAGGAAGAGCACAAGTGGAACATGTCAATTCTTAGGTAATTGTCTGGTATCTTGGTCTTCCAAAAAGCAAAATTCGGTAGCCCTATCAACCGCCGAGGCGGAGTATGTTGCGGCCGGAGCTTGTTGTGCACAAGTTCTTTGGATGAAACATACTCTCCTTGACTATGATTTACATTTTGATCATGTTAAGATTTTTTGTGATAATACTAGTACAATTCACATGACCAAAAATGCTAATCAACATAGTAAAACCAAGCACATTGATATTAGGTATCATTTTCTTAGAGATCACTTTGAAAAAGGTGATATTGATATTGACTATGTTTCTACCGATTTTCAACTTGCCGATATTTTCACTAAACCTTTAGATTATGCAAGATTTTCCTTTATTTGTGGTGAGTTGAATGTATGTATGATTGATTCTTAAAATATTTTTGTTTTGATATGTTTGTGTTTTGATATGTTTTAACCCTTTTTGATGTATGACAAAAAGGGGGAGAAAAATATATAAGTTTGGAGAAAAAGAATATAAGTTGATTAAAATTGTTGGGAGAAAAATATACTAGTTTGAATACTTAGATATTTGAAAATAATAAATTTATTCATTATTTAGTTTTCTTGACAAAATTTATGGTGATGACTTTTTCAAATGCTTTATGTATGATTTCATAGTTTTTCATATCCATGATAGATACATAGCATTGTTTGAGGGGGAGCTTTCCAAGCTTTTTCCTCTCTTATATTTGTTTAATAACTACATGTTTTGTCATCATCAAAAAGGGGGAGATTGTTGGCCCAAGGTTACAATCACCCTTGTTTAGTGTATTTTGATGATTACAAAACATATTAGTTATTGTACTAATAACAATTATTGTTTAAGTGTGTTTCAGGTTTATCATCACACTAGAAGTACTCTCACTCAAATACAAGGTTTTTGGACTCAAGACAATTCAATTTGGGCTCAAGTTGCAAATATTGAAGATCAAGTGAAGATAGCCCACCTTGAAGAATAGCCTTGAAGTCTTTTAGCAAGTTTGTAAGTTTAGAATGTTAAAGTTTGAATATAGGAAATTTGGCTCTAGGATTTGCACACACACTTGTTTCATGTATTTCCTATGTTTTGAAAAAACTTGTTTAAAAAACATGTACCAAAGCTTTAGTTTATGCCTTAGTTTATATATACATGTACCAAAGCTTTATATCTTGAAAAACTTGTTTAAAACATGTATATAAACTATTTTCTGCATAATACTTAGCTATAGGTATTTTCAAAATGTTTTCACAAAAATTCCATCTTCAAAAACAGCCCAGTTTTCAGCCTCAGGCAACATCGGTCGACCGGCCCGGTCGACCGGCGTTGTGCCTGGACATGCACTGTTTGTGCATGTCCGTCGGTCGACCGGACCGGTCGACCGACAGAGAGCCTTCTGCTCTCGGGAAATTTCGGTCGACCGGACCGGTCGACCGGAAGAAGGAAACTGTGTTTCCTCCTTTTTGGTCGGTCGACCGGACCGGTCGACCGGGAGCCAACGGCTATATCCAGCTAGGCTGGCGGTCGACCGGACCGGTCGACCGCCAAGCCTGCAATACAGCAACGGCTCTTTCCTCTTTGGGATTTTCTGAAAAACTGTTTCTTTTTCTGTTTTAGCAGATTTTTGGAGAGTGGTTGGGGAGCTTTTGCAGGTTGAATTAGGTGAAAAGAAATTGTTTTTAACCTATTTTCTAACCCTATAAATAGAGGAGAAGTCTCTCTTCCTCATTACTTAGAAAAATCCTCAAGTTTTGTTGTTTTCAAAAGAGAAAAGAAAAATTGTTTTAAGCCTTCAATTCCTACTCTTTCAAGATTGTTTTTCAGTTGTGTTGATTCTCTATATCACTCTACAACTGAAGTTTTCTCACCACACTTCATAGAGCCAAAAATTCTATACTCTTTCTATAGTGAAGTTGTAATTGAAGTGAGAGTGTTTGTAAAAGAAATTGAGAAAAGTGTAGTGATCAAGTTGTGATCACTTTGTTCTTGTAATTCCTTCTTGTGGAGCAACCTCTTCGGTAGAGGTCCTTTGTACTCGGTGGAGCTCGGTGCTCGGTCTTCGGTAGACCCAATTGTAAAGGCATCCTCGGTGGATAGTGGAAACCCTTCACGGAGGTGAAGGCGGGGACTAGAGCAAGTGTGCTCGAACCTCGAAACAAATCATCTTGTTTGCGATTGCCTTTGCGTTCTTCTTGCTTTTAATTTCTATTGCTTTATATTGCCTTGAATTAATTGCTTAAGAACTAATCCTCTACTTGTGGAATCTTGTGTTGTTTACCTTACTTGCTATACTTGTTGTTTTACATTATGAGCATTTCATCCTCATCATCATACTTGGCATTGATCGATCACACCTCAATACAACACGGTTGCATTACGCACCTCTAACCCATTTAAGGGGAATTGGGAGGAAGGAGTTCAGAACCTCGCAAGGGGTATTCGGCTCTTAGTCGTGTTTTGAGAGATCGTTGCATCACTCATTTAAGTAAAGTTTAAAAAGATCACTAGATTAGCATTCACACCTATTCACCCCCCCTCTAGGTGTTTTTCAGAAAGGGCAGATTTGCCCTTCCGGTCGACCAGCACAACGGTCATTTTTATGACCGTTGTGCCTCCGGTCGACCGCCCACTCGACCGTGACTGGATACAGAGAGCAGCAGCTCTCTGGCGGTCGACCGGCCGGTCGACCGGGGTTATTTCCAGAGAGTAGAGCTCTCTGGACGGTCGACTGCCCGGTCGACCAGCCCACCAGTCCAGGCTGCGTGACTGAACCGGTCGACCGGCAGACAGCCAGGTCAAACATTTTAGGGATTAAAAACTTGGTTTTTGACGTCAATTATATCCCATAAAATCATATAAATTCCACAAAAATCAGTTCTTATTAGATCTTTGAAATATAAATATGTGTGACTAAAATTCAACACATATTTCAAACAATTTGAATCATTTTTGTGATATTGAAGTTTTGCCTTAAACCAAAATCCGTATTTTCCAAAACTTGAATTTTTGAAATGGAAAACCGTTTTCTCCAAAACTCATGTAAATACAAAAACATGATATTGAAACAACTTTGAAGCATATTGTATATGGATAAAATCTAATATACATGAAAGATATTATATCTATGTTTTTGACATTAAATACAAAAATAAGTTTTGTTTAAATACAAAACTCCAAACACATGAATTGGCTTTTCAAAATAAGTTTTTCTAAGTATATGAAGCATACATGTATATAGATCAAATCTAATATACATTAAAACTTGTAAACTTGTTTCGAATCTATCTATTCATGAAAACCATATATTTGAACTAGAAATCTAAAACCAGTTAAACCGAAAACAAAACATGATACTTTAAAATAAGTGTGTGTATGTGAACTTGAGCATATCAATCTAACTAATCTTTACAATGATCTAAATACAAACTTAGACTAAACCAACCGAGGTCTTCTTATAGAACTCCGTCTCCAAGTCGACTCGATCCAAACATGATCTAACGAGCTTGACTCCAATCGAGTATTAGATGCGATCTTGACGCGCGAGCTCTTGAATCCTATGTGAAAGCTCCAAAATACCTTTGTTGAAGCTAATCACCTACTAATATCTTGATCAAATATCTGAAACTAAATATCACAAGATTATTAGTAAACAATAACTACATGAGTTAATCATCGTCAAAACTAGAGAAAGGGCCTCTGGGCCAATAATCTCCCCCTTTTTTATGATGACAAAACTCATGGAGTTATATATGCATGGATTAAAGTTAAGCTTCATAGAAGCTCCTCCTTAACTCATGCATAATAATAAACAATAAAGATATGTCGTGAATGCTTAACATAAATATGCATAAATATGGTATTTGATACCAATGAAATGAACATGTTCTTGATACCAACAAAAGATGCTTTTGATACCAATGGTAAAAGATAACAAATTAAACAAACATGCATATATAAAAACTCCAAATTTCTCTCCTCCTTTTTGTCAATTCATCAACAAAGGGGTACAAACACTAAAGACATAAGTAATATTTTTCTTCCTTTTTGTATAAATCAAAACAATAAAGGTGTATATGCTATATACATTCATGAAGAGGAGAGACGTGAAGTTAACTCCCCCTGCATATATGCATTTATATGAAAAGAGATGACAAAACCCTAACCACATAAAACATAATATACAATGTATAAAAGGAGATGTGAAGCTCCCTCTACACATGTGTAAGACATAAAGAAGAGCGATCAAGCTCCTTAATATGAGATACACTCAACATAAATATATATATAGAGAAGATGTTAAGCTTCCCTTGCATATAAGCAATAAATATCAAAATTTTTGATACCAAATTATGATACCAATTGAAAATAAACAAATTTTTTAAGATATCAAAATATACCAATTGAAAATATCTTGTAAACTTTTGATATCAATAGAAAATAAAATATTGTATATTTTTTATAGCAATAAAATATATATGTATTTAGAATCTTGATACCGATGTAAACATCTTGTAATTTTGATACCGAATGAGAATATTTTATAATTTTGATATCAATTAAAAGTGAAAGCCAAATATTTTTAAGTAAATATAACTCATTTCAATGTGGATACCAATTTAAAACGAAATATGATACCAATTGAAAAACAAACCAACTATTTGGTTAAACAATTCATTTTGCAATAAAGATACCAAATTTTAGAATAAAGCCAATATAAGATTTTTGATACCAATATTGAAAATGTTAGCATATTCCAAATTAAAATATTTCTCATTAAGAGCATAGGAAACCAATTGAAAAATAATATACCAAATAATATCATTTTTCATCATAAAGAGTGAGAGTAAGATACCAATTGAAAATACAATCGATTGAAAACTAAAACATGAATTTTTCTCCCCCTTTATGAAATACCAATGAAAATGATGCATAAGCTTGTATAAAATACCAATTTGAAAACTAATAGTTATTAAGAAGTAAATCAAGCTTAGCATAAACATAATTTGTGCTTTAAAATGTAAAGATATAGTAAGCACAATCAAATCATATATATATATGTATGAAAAGTAAATACCAATAGAAATTGATACTTTTTGAAGTTTTGAAGCATACATATATAGAAAACCAAAGATGAGTATACAAACATGAAAATATCAATTGGGATACCAATTAAAAATATGATGAGGATCAAGTGTATAACTCATACCTTCCACCCTATCATGCACTTGTTTAAAAAGATTTTCAATTAGGCTCACAAGGCATGATCGCCCATCCAATCACCCTTTTGATGGAAGGGGTTTTCAAAAATAAGTTTGAAAATAATTTTAGCATAATTGAAAACTCTACCAAATGAAGAATAACACAACTAATTTTATGATAATTTTGAAAACTAGTACGAAATCCTTCAAACAAGGAATAAACAATAACAATCCATGAAAATATAAAAATCACACAATCATCAACACTCAAATAGTAATAAAGCTCATATAATCTCATGAAAATAAATCATGAGTAAACATCAAATAATGTGAGTGTACAAAGTCAAGTAATCAACAAAATCATGGAATGAGACATTTAAGCTCAATGTGAAATTCCTTTATTTTTTTTAAAAAATGAAAATTTAATTTCATCAAAACAATACTAACTCCAAGGCATATGTATGTTTTGTTAAAGCTAAAGGTATACATACATATCAAACACAATTGAGTCTATAAAGAGATTTTGCATGAAAGGAAAATGATTCAAGGGTATACATGTATATTCAATAGTTTTGGCAAAATTAACATATACATGAAGCTAAAACACATTATCATGAAAAACATGTCAAAAATAAGGAATACAAGTCAAAATGCATGAATCATCAAAACTAGGCTATACTAGTACATCTAATGGGTATAAATGAGCAATCAAACACAAACATATAATAATCAATTTGTGGCTCACTAGTTGTACAAGTATTGACACAAGTTTTAATGAAAACTACATCTTAAACATGTAATCAAATCATGAAGCATAAAACGAAAAACCTAAGCCAATATGATCATTATGTAAATACACATGTATTAGACTAGGATATACAACATAGCTAAACTAAAGTGAGAACACAAAATATAGGTCCATATAGAACATGGGTGCATCTCAAAAATACTACATATGTATATCACATGTCTAATCCTGACAATTAACATAATAATCATTAAAACATGACATGCTAAGAATCAATAATATGAAAGCATGTAAATATAAATAGGAGTTTAGAGATGGTTACCAAAACCAATAGGGTTTATCTCTAGTTCTCCAAACCATAGTGGTCTTGCCACCAAACTCCCCTTGAAAGTGATGCATCCAAAATTGTCACCGTTTAGCTTGGAACGCATCCACCTCAAGGCACCAACAACTCTCACGTCATGTGAGAGCCCACACCTACATCAAATAAAATATGGGTGACTTTTGGTACCTATACTCTTTTGGGTCCATGGGGGTTAGCTCCTTTCCTAACCCAAACAACCTTATTTGAAAAATTAGAATTATTAATTCTATCAAAGTAAAATTTTACAAGGTGGCCCTTACGTCCACAATGTGTACAAGTGTACACATGAGCATACATAGTGTTATGTGTATGAATGTAGGAAGCATGTGTATGCCGTGGTTTGTGTGCATGCATAGGTGAAACTTGTTTCTTGCGAAATATGGATTCCAAACGTATGTGGTTCATGGCACATTGGCTCAAAGTGGAGCCTAAACAATCAACATTCTTCTTCAATATATTTATATCATTTTCAATGTTAGAAGAAGAGGTGGAGCATGCTATAGTAACACTAGATGGTGAGACTACACTAGCATGTCAAACATGTGTGTCAATATCATTTTTCAAAGAAATATTTTTCTTAGAAACCAAACCCAATTCATTTGAAATAGAAATAATTTTATTTTTCAAAGATTCATTTTCTTTTATAACAAAATCAAGTTTTGAAGATAAAGCCTCATTTTTCTTCAAAAAAATTTCACAATCATTTTATTTTCAAAATTTTGTTTTCATTAAGAGCAAGTTCAGGTTGGGATTTCATGGAGTCACATTCATTTAAAATCTCAACCTTCTCTTGCAAAGTCAAATTAAGTTTTGAAACCAAATCCTTATTTTCTTTATTAGCTCCAAAACTTTTCTTTTTCAATCTTTATATTTTTCTAATAATTTTCACAAACAATGAAAAGTTCTTCATTTAAAGCATCGACATCAATATGATCATCGCCGGAAGAACTAGCACTATCATCTAGTTGACATTCTGAATATACCTCAAGAGAGTCAATCCCTTGGACCATGTAGCATTGTTGTTCGGATTCTCCTCCACTAGATTTCATCTTCACATGATTCGTCTTTCGGAGCGCGGGAGAGGTCAACGTGTTCCACACTGCAAAGGCGGAATCACAATGAGAAACTATATACAAATATTCTTTGCTTAAAGTGCTCCTAAGTGCCTCAAGGGCTTGTGCATTGGCCTCTATATGCTTGCTATTATCAAGATAGGATTTCTTGGTAGCGGCAAGGAAAACATGCAAACCTAGGGTTTTGAGGTACATGGACATCCTAGCTTTCCAAACAACAATGTTGGAAGTATTATACAAGGGAGGGGTCATGAAGTCCATGAGTGTGTGAAACAAATAAGTGTGCAAATGCAAATACTAGATTAGCAACCAAAATCTCACTCCTAGGTGGTTAAACCTAATATCAGGAGCGTAGGCTCTGATACCAATTGAAAGTACACGTAGAAGGGGGTGAATAGGTGTAAGGCTAAACTAATGACAAATGATGCAGAATTAAAAACTAATTGCAACACACTTAGTATAACCAAAGAGTGTAGCCGAATTCCCGGTGAAGGGCTCTGGACTATCTCCTCTAAATTCCTCTAAATAAGAGTTGAGGTGCTATGTAAAGCTCTCTTGGTTCAACACAAGTGAGGCACACACACAAGCAATACCAAGCATATAAGTATGAATGAACAATATGAATCAATGCAAGGCACAATATAAGAGAGAGTTTAGAGATAGTGGATCAAACACAAACACAAGGATATGTTTCGAGGTTCGAGCACCCAGCTTTACGTCCCTGCCTTCACACAGAAGGATTTTCACTATAGCGTCCACACAGGACTTCCCACACAGGGAACCTCCACTGAGAATTTGGGCAAATACAACTTGGGAGTACACAACTCCTCTCTCACCAAATACAACCTCTACACAAGAGGCAAGACACAACACAAATCACCTCTACACTTAGAGGGATGGGAACTTAGCCAAACAACAATCAACCTCTCACTAGAGGGATTAGGCTCAAAGCCACAACTCAACAATCACCTCTACACTTAGAGGGATATCAATTACAACCTCCACAATTACCTCTACACAAGATGGATACTCACAATCTCAAATAAAATAGGTTTTCAACTCTAGGTGATCACAAAGACCACAAACTAATTCTTTCTCACAAAACAAGATTCTAATAGATAGGATAAATATGATAGCTCAAGTGTGAGAATATAAAGAGTTTGAAAATCAAAAACACAAAGAAAAACTCTTGGGAAAACTTCTAAAATAGCTATAGAAATGAAGATAAAAAATCAATCCCAAAGACTTCTCCTTTTCTTGATTTTTTCAATCCTTTTAAAAACAAATAAAGATCAAATTTTTTGGCACTAAAACTCTTTTAAAAACTTGCTGAAGGATAGAAATTTTGCTCTTAAAATTCTTGTCTAAAACCAGCTTAAATGTGAGGTATTTATAGCCCCAAACAATTCTGCCCGTTGGCAGCAGGAAAGGGCAGATTTGCCCTCCAGTCGACCCGCCCAACGGTCTTTTTTATGACCATTGTGCCTCCGGTCGACCGCCCGGTCGACCGGGACTAGATATAGAGAGCAACAGCTCTCAGTCGGTCGACCGGCTGGTCGACCTCCTGGTCGACGGGCCCACTAGCCCAGGCTGCGTGCACATCTTGTGCACGTCAGTCGACTGGACCGGTCGACCGACTTCTGCTATGGTCGACCAGTTCGGTCGACCAGCAGACAGCCAAGTCAAACATTTTAGGGATTAAAAACTTGGGTTTTTGACATCAATTAAATCCCATAAAATCACATAAATTTCACAAAAAATAGTTCTTATTAGATGTTTGAAATACAATATGTGTGACTAAAATTCAATACATATTTCAAATAATTTGAACCATTTTTGTGATATTGAAATTTTGCCTTAAACCAAAATCCGTATTTTCCAAAACTTAGATTTTTGAAATGGAAAACCGTTTTCTCCAAAACTCATGTAAATGCAAAAACATGATATTGAAACAACTTTGAAGTATATTGTATATGGATAAAATCCAATTACATGAAAAATATTATATCTATGTTTTTGATATTAAATACAAAAATAAGTTTTGTTTAAATACAAAACTCTAAACACATGATAGGCTTTTCAAAATAAGTTTTTCTAAGTATATGAAGTATAGATGTATATAGATCAAATCTAATATACATTAAAACTTGTAAACTTGTTTTGATTCTATCTATTCATGAAAATCATATTTGAACTAGAAATCCAAAACCGGTTAAACCGAAAACAAAACATGATACTTTAAAACAAGTGTATGTATGTGAACTTCAGCATATCAACACTATCTAATCTTTACAATGATCTAAACACAAACTTAGACTAAAAAAACTGATATCTTCTTGTAGAACTCCGTCTCCAAGTCGACTCGATCCAAACACGATCCAACGAGCTTGACTCCAACCGAGTGCTAGATGCGATCTTGACGTGCGAGCTCTTGAATCCCATGTGAAAGCTCCAAAATACCTTTGTTGAAGCTAATCACCTACTAATATATTGATCAAATATTTGAAACTAAATATCACAAGATTATTAGTAAACAATAACTACGTGAGTTAATCATCATCAAAACTAGAGTGAAGGGTCTCTGGGCCAACAGTGGCCACCATAAACATGGAAATTATATCGGTACCCATCAATTTCCCCTGTCCCGGTATAAGTTATCCATTTATTATGGTTTAAGCTCATGATGATCAGTTTACGAGAATTAACATGAATATAATAACAGGAGGAACATGCATGATACAAGAGTATAATCTTAAGAGTGTACATGATATCAGTATCAAGTCCCCATAAAAGTGATAATCATGTACCAGGTGATAACATATAGGTGTTAAGTGTCAAATGATAGCATGTCAAGTATCAGGTGTCAGATATCAGTTGTCAGGTGATTAACATGTCAGTGTTAAGTGACAAGTAATAGCATGTTACGTACCAAGTGTCAGACATCAATTGTCAGGTCATCAACAGGTCATGTGACATGATATAGGAAAACAATATAGTCAAATATTTCAAATTCTTCATAACCATATCAATAAAAATTATTAATTACACTAATAATTATCCAGACGGGCCTAGTTAAGCTGGAGCAAGCTAGGTCATGTTAACATAACACTCGGTACATGACATAGCTTAGCTTTTGGCGAAGGTAGCGTACAGGTCTAAGCGCTAGCGTGTTCGGCGAGGCTACACTCGGATGGAGCAGATGTATGAACATCAGGCTAATGCACACGATGAAGCCACACTCGCTACGAAGCTAGACGCACACAGCGAAGCAGCGTATGAACGCCCGACTAACACACGTGAGAAGCCATGCCTAACTAATGAACGTGAAGAAACCACGCTCGCTGTGAAGCTAAATGCACGCGGCGAAGCGGCATATTAACATCCAATTATCACTTACGGAGAAGCTACACTTGAACGAATCTAGCTGTAAAGCTGAGCGCTAAGCTCACCTCCCAGCGGAGTTATATGAAATCAGGAGGTTAAGTAGGTACCTACATAAATGTTAGTAAAACAAATGCATATAAATAACAGTACACGCCAAATATGAAATAATGGTACCCGCAATAACAACCAACATATATTCGCAAAGCATGTATAATATTAGGAAAGCACTGCCAAATCATGTATCAAGTAGTAAAGCATGTGTCAAGTCATATAACATGTATCATGTATTAAACACCAAAATAGCATTCACCAAGTATGTAACAATAATAGAAAGTACTCACCCAACGTAAAATATAGTACTTGCCCAAATACCGAAAAGGAGTACTCGCCTAAAGCCGAAACACAGTAGAAACTCCGGGAAACTCTGACTACACACGAACATGTGCGCAAAGAGAGAGAGAGAATTTGATAAAGAGAGAGGAAAAGAGGAGAGAGAAAGAGAGAGAGGAAGAGAGAGAATGTGAGAGAGACTTAGAGCGAGAGAGAGCTAGAGAGAGGGAGAAAGAACCAGATCCACAACGAGGGCGAGAGGGAAAGAGAGGAGTAGGAGAGAGAACATGGAGAGAAAATGAAAGTGAGAAAGGGAGAGAAGATAAATAGAGAGAAAAGAACAGAAAGAGAGAGGGAAAGAACAGAGAAAAGAAGAAAGAAAAGAGAAGAACAAAGAAATAGAAAGAGAAAAGAGAGAAAGAGTGGAGGGGAAGGGTTGACAGGTCTGGGTGGCGGCGGGCATGGGCGGCGCCGGCGGCGGCCAGAGTGCGGTGGTGCGACAGAGGGGGCCTGCGGCAGTCTGGGCCGGGTTGGAGAGAGGAGGGGAGTTGGTAGTGGAGATAAATAGTGGAGGTGGTGGAGTTTGATGATGATGTGGGAGGTGGAGGTGAAGATATTGGTAAATTATAGTGGTTGAGGAGGCCGGCCAGGGGTGGTGGCGTGCAGCGGTCACAAGCTAAGGGGGTGGTACTGGATGTTCGCGGTTCAAAGTTCATGAAGAAATCCATCGTTGTTTAAACCATGTACAAATTATAAAAATCTAATCTTACTTGAATTATATAGTGATAAGAATATGATCAAATTCACAGAGACTTGTTTCTAAAAATCTAGTTTTTAGAAATCTAAGTCTAACTTTTAATCTAGTTTGAAAAATCCTTTAAAGAAAGGTTAGAGTTTTGTTTTAGAAACTAAAGATCTTTAAGCATTAAGAAATAAGAGAAGTAAAGAAATAAAGAAGTAAAAGAGTACTAAGCAATGTAAAGGCGAAGTGAAATAAGCGATGAAGAAAATAAGAGAGGAAGAAAGAAGAAAGATGGAACCCAGAATTGACACAAGACTTGTCATCGCCTTGTCGTCTTTCTCCTCCAAACGCTGCTAAAACAAGAAAGTTAACAAAGAAAAAGAAAAGAAAACAAGCAATAGATTATTGATGAATTCATAAAATAAAACATGCAATTAAATGAAGATAATCACATCAAAAATAAAGAGAAGAGTGAAAGAATCTTAGACTGAAAACAGTGCACGATCTTGTAGAAGAACTTTGAATTTTATTCATAAATCATCAATTACAAAACTCTTGATCTTCTCCAATCTCACATCATAATACACACAACTCTCCTCTCAATATAGCCTTTATAGCCCTCTGGTGTACATTGTTATACAGAAAAGCCAGTATTTATGGGAAAACAAAAAGGGGAAGAGCGTATGAAGATAAGGGGGCGCTCCCCCTGTTCGCTTAATATGGCCACAAAAACATGGCTTTTGCTGCATTTTCGCGGCAAGATCTTGGCCATTTGGCCAAGATCTGGGAGCGTATCTCCATTGGTTTTTCCTCTATCCTTCTATCTTTCTAGATTTTAAATCTTTGCTCCGTATTTGATGATATATCCTTTTATTCTCAACGAAACTAATTGGGTCTTCAAAAAATCAATCTTTCTTTCACATTTTGATGGTATTATCTTATCTGATATATTCAATTTTCAGATAAGATGGCTTCTAGATCCTTTGATTTTGAATCGATTATTGTTGATTTAATTTATCTTCAGTTGATGATTTAAATCTTCTCAAGAATCTAATTTATTTAGCTAGGATTTATACTTATCTTTTCTCTACCATATCCTACATGAATTTAGACATTAAGACAAATGAGTTGTAGAAATTATTACAGAAGAAATGTAGAAATGCAGTAATAATTATGCAATATATATATCCAAACACTCCATCACATCTATCTTTTGCTCGTCCTCGAGAAAACAAAGAGAAAAGAAAAACTAAACTGACCTAACCTAACTCACTTTCGTAGGAATTACGGTTGCACTTAGCAAGTGCAACAACCGTTAAACCTCCAGATTACCCCTAGAGGATGAGTTTTATCTCGTGATGGTTTTCAGCGGATTACACCACAAAATCCATAAAGAAAAAGAAATAAATTTTTAGTATTTTTGAAAAATATTTTGAAAAGAAGAGAAAATATTTGAAGTATTTTAGGAGCACCGAACTATTTATCCCTAGACTTAATCTCTATTCAAAGATTTGTTATCAATCAAGGTTAGGAATAAAATTGTATTCTCTTCTAGCCTATTAATTTTACTCTAAGTCATATACATCTTGTGACCGTGAATATTTTGACTAAGGGTTTTTTAACTCTAACTCTTATGCCTTATTTATGTATATATTGGTGGTAATATTTGTTAACTCTCTTAGGTTTTCTAATTTGCCCATGTAATGAGGCTTTGGTCTGTGACTCCCAAACCGGACGGTTTTAGGGCACCGGGTGAGAAAACACCCCAAAGACTTAGGACTCGAGCAAACAAGGCCACAAAATTAAGGATTTTATTTGATGATATGAACCACTTTTAGGCGTGAATAATTATGCTTTATGAGGTACAAAAATCCAGCTTAATCAGAGAATTTTTATTGTGTATATATATATTTTATAAAGCATAAGAATCTTTGTTTATGAACCTAAGTGTGTAAGTGTATAAAGTACGCATATTTTATCAAGGCAAAAATCAAAACTAAATTATTTTTCAATTTTTTTCCCTAAAAATCAAATAAATATTCTTATATCAACCAAGTATAAGAAATCCTACATCCAGATCAAATAAATATTCTGAATTAGTCGACTGGTGCAAAAACAGAGAACGATGCTACATCCAGATCAACTTTCAAGTCGACTTATAATGGGGTTAGTCGACTACATTCTTAGTCGACTGATCTAATTGATAGTCGACTAATAGGCCTTTGATTTTGGGTTGTGCGGATACATTGTAATGGGATAGTGAGCCAGGAATTGGCAGTTAGGGGAGTTTATACTGTATAGCCGGTTTGGCTTTCATACAGTTTCGATAAATAAATTTACATTCTCCAAAAAAAAAAAGTATAAGAAATCCTATTTATGATTCTCCTTTTCCTTAAAATTAACTTAATTTCTTACAAAAATAAGTCAAAGTGTTATTTCTTTTTCAAAAAGTTTATTTTTTATTTTTTTATATATATAATAAAACCTAAAAGAAAACCTAGGTTAGAACCCTCCCCTATACTTATCTCATGTATTGTTCTCAATGTATAAATGAATGCATATATGCATGAAATAAAATGTAAAAAAGGTATATAAAAGACTCACTATAACTGACTCGGCTAGCTAAAAAATAAAAAATAAAAAGATGCACAAACTAAGGGAACAACAAATATGTACAACTCCACGTCTTCCCCATAGCTAAATCTTTCTAGTTTAGCCCCTCTAGCTCGCTTCCCATCATTCCAATGGGTTCTCTTCGAGGGACAAATTAGAGAGGTCAATTTTTTGTCATCTTTACTCTCATCCTCTCCAACTTGTTCATTATTTTTCATTGATTTTTGATCCAGAAAACAAACAAAAATTGAGGAGAAGATTACAAGTAATTGAACAAAGAAATGAAAAATTATAAGTAGACTCTCCTTGAGATTCTGGGGAAGTGTGCGGCAGGAGTCTGATCAGCGCGTGGCCACTTTGTCTCGTTGATGATGCGATCAATGGAGCCTTAAAGAATTTTTTCTCGCCTGGCTCCAGAGATTCCTTGAGAGAGAGAAAGGTCTTAGATTAACACCCTGAGTTTAGAGAAGTAATTCTCTAAATTTCTTGGAAGCAAGTGAAAGTCAGCCCTTTGGTCTCTAGCTTGCTAATCAACTGAGCCTCTTGATCTTTAGAGACTTTCATTATGGATTTACATACATATTTCTCTTGGTAGATTTTTCTTTTTATATACTTTCGTTAAAGCATATTTTAATTTATATGTTATATCACATGTTAATATGCAAATCTTGTTAAAACTTGTGTTATACATATACAATTCTTGAGTTACACTTATTCTTCATGATATATTTTATCTCTTTTGTGTACTCATTTTATGTTTGATTGCACAATTGTATGTCCTAATTTTGATGATTCTTGCCTAATTATATGATATATCTTGTTTATGAAAAAGAATTTCATGCTAGTTTTATTTTTGAGCCTTATTAATTTTTTTCATGAATATATTTCTTACATGATCTTTGTGCACTTGATATACCTTATTTACTCAAGATTTTTGGTTCATGAGCATCTATGTGTTTTATAGATTTTTGAATGTAAATTATTATGTATTTAGCATATTTTTATGAATATATTTATGTTTTGTTTCTTGCTTGAAGAATTCCATACTAGTTTTCAAAATTACTTTAAAACTAGTTCCTTATTCTTCAATTGGTAGAATTTTCAATCCATGCTAAATTATTTTTGAAATATTATTTTGAAAACTTCTGCCTTAAGAGGGCGGTTGGTTGGACGACCATACCCTGTGTGCCTTAATGAATATTTTTTAACTTGTGCATGATAAGATGGATGATATGAGTTACACATGATTCTCATGTTATTTCATTTTTGTATATTCATTCAAGTTTTTTTATATTTGTATGCGTTAAATTTTAAGTGGTATTTTCATTGACATACATACATATATATATGATTGATTGTCTTGTTTTACATTGACCATACATTTTGTATAGCGCAAATTGATTTTATGCTAAGCTTGAATTTACTTCAACTCATTTGCTTTTGTTTCCAACAAGCTTAGGAATTTGTTTTGTAATTATTTCAAAAAGGATGAAAATTCTTTGACTTAAAATAATTTCATGTTTATCTATAAGATAATATTTATGTTTATCTACAAGTGGTATATTTTGTATCAGTTTATCAAAAAAAATTTATATGATATCAAAATTTATTTTAATCGTTTATCAAAATTTTATTTTGACATGTATTGCTTATCTGCAAGGGGAGCTTAACATCTCCTCTATATATAGATTCATAATGAGTGTAGTATATAAAGAAGAGTTTGACCTCTTTTCTTTATATAGTATACGTGTGTAGGAGGAGCTTAACATTTTTGTATACATTGTATATTATGCTTATATGAGTTAGGGTTTAGTCATCTCTTTCTTCATATAATGCATGTATGCAAAGGGATTTCCTTATAGTCTTTCTTCTTTATGGATTTATATCGCATATACATTTCTTTTTGTTTTTCTTCACCCTTTTATTGATGATTAAGAAAAAAGGGGAAAATGATTTGAGAATTTATATGTGCATATTTATTTGTGTTTATGCATATATTTTATTTTGATATCATATTTTGATATATTGGTACCTAGAACTAACATTGCATATCTATATGCTTGTTATAATTGGTACCATGAGCTTTATTGAATATATATATGTTTTTACTATGCTGAGTTAAGGGGGAGATTCTATGAAGCTTATCTGTAATCCATGCATATATAACTCCATAAGTTTTGTCATCATCAAAAAGGGGGAGATTGTTGGCCCAAAGGCCCATCACTCTAGTTGATGATTAACTCATGTAGTTATAGTACTAATGATTTGTGCTCATTAAGTTTCGGATATTCAATCAAGATCTTAGTCAGTATTTAGCTTCACAAAAGATTCGAGGTCAAGTTTTGAAGCTAGCACTTATTGATTCAAGAGCTCGCGCGTCAAGATCACATCAAGTACTCAAAGGGGAGTCTAGCTCGTTTGGATCATGTTTGGATCAAGTCAAGATGAAGAAGAAGATTTCTAAGAAGACTTGAGTCAAGAATTTGTATGTTTAAGATTTTTATTTTAAGATAAAATATAAAGGATAGATTAGTTGTGGATTGCTAAAGCTCATACACACACAAAATTTATATACTATTTTCATTATAAATAGTTTTGTGTTTTGGTTTATCAAGAATACGATTTTGAGTTTCGATTTATCATATATACAACTTTCGGTTTCATGAATTAATTTCATCAAAACAAGCGTTCATAATTTATATGTATATTGGATTTCATCCACACACATCATATTGTTTAAGAAACTTATTTTGATGAGTTTATATCATGTGTTTAAGTTTTATTTTTTCAAAACTTATTTTGGAGCTTATTGCCAAAAACAAGTATATTTCATTGTCTATGTGTATTGGATCATTTCCATACACACTACGCTTCAAATGTATTTCAATAACTTATTTTTTGTATTTATACAAGTTTGAAGAAAAATCAGTTTTTCATTTAAAAAGTTTGTTTTTGAAAATACGGTTTTTGTTTTAAGCTTTAATTTCTATGCCTCAAAAATGTTCAATTGTTTGTAATATGCGTTGATTTTTGATCACACATATTTGTAGTTCAAAGTATTTACATGAACTTATTTTTGTGAAATTTATGAGAATTAATTGACTTTTAAGGGTTTTACAAGTCCAAGTTTTTATCTTTAAAAACCTGTTTTTGGGCTACTGTCGGTTGATCGACCGGTCGGCTGAAGTATGGCTCAGCAGACCGAGCTGTCAACCGACGTGCGCAAGAAACGTGCACAAGTCCTTTACTCTAGCTCGGTCGACCGACCAGTCAACTGTAGCAATGAGCGGTCGACCGACCGGTCGACCATCTGGCTCTACCCAACTCTCGGGTAGAGGCCGATCGACCGACAGAGAGATGAACTCTCTGTGGGTTAGGTGCAGTTGACCGGACGGTCGACCGGCAACCCAGACGGTCAAAATTGGTCGACTGCACCGCCAACAGTCAGAATTTTGACCGTTGGCCGGTCGAACGGTCGGTCAACCGACAGGTCAATCTGGCCCCATCAGCTAGTTTTTGACAACCTCGTAAATGGGACATTTTGGCCAGTTTTGTGTAAGATTTGGATAAGTGTTTTCAAGAGCTCTTTCACAGACTTTCTCAACAAGTTTTATAGCTTCATTTTCATATCCAAAGAGAGTTTTTCAAAAGTGATTCTCTTGAGTTTTCAAAAGCATTTTCTTGAGTTTTTCACTATAAATTTTATCTAATTTTTCTCATACAAATTTGAGCTATCTATTACTATATCTATCCTATAGGGATCCTTGTATGTGAGAGTGTTTTGTTTATGATCGAGAGAAGTGATCACAACGTGTTCCACCTTGTAATTTTGAGGAGTTGTAGAGGTTGCAGCATCGACGAGATTGCGGGTTCGCATGTGTTGTTCTTGTGGGAACAAGTGAGGGACTTGCAAGTCCAAGAGTTCTCGAGGGAGCTCGCTGTCGGTGTTGCGGCAGGACGTAGAGCAAGTAGCTCGAACCTCAAAATAATTCTCCTGTGTTTGCGATTGCTCATCTCTCTCTCAACTCACTTGTGTTTATATCTTGCATGCTCATATTGTTCACATCTTTATATACTTGATATTTACTTGTGCTTAATTGAAATACAGGCTTGGGATTATTTGATATCTTACATGCTTTCATATTGTTCATATCTTCACATGCTTGATATTGTTTGTGTGCTCATATTTGTATTTAACCAAGAGAGCTATAGTGGCACCTCAACTCATAGTCTAGAGTAATCTTGATGAGAAGTTTAGAGCCCTTCACCGGGAATTCGGCTTCACTCTTTGGTTATACATTGTGTGATAGTTTAGTTTGCATAATAAGCTCTTAATTCTGCATTGTTTGGCATTAGATTAGCACATCACCTATTCACTTACCTCTAGGTGACTTACACATTGTTCTACTTAAATGTAGATTGCCTGGTCATTTTTTGATCATTGTTCTGAGCTAGTAAAACGCCCAAAGAATGATCCATCGTTCGAACATATAAAAGGAAAGTCTTTCCTGATACTGGGGCTACTAGAACAAGGGGATGTGAAAGATACTCCTTAATCTCTTCGAATGCTTCTTGGCAAACATTGTTCCAGAAGAATGAGACTCCTTTCTTCATTAACTTGGTAAAGGGTTGGTATCATCCTGAGAAATTTGATATGAATCTCCGGATATATGCCAATCGTCCCTGTAAGCCTCTGAGTTCTTTGAGATTTCTCGGAGGTTGCATCTATTGGACGGCACAGATCTTCTCAGGATCCAGATGAATTCCTTTAGATGTAACAACAAACCCTAGGAATTTACCACTCGCTACCCCCAGGAAGGATTTGGTTGGGTTCATCTTCAACTGGTGAGCCCGCATGATGTCTAACACTCTCCTCAGGTCCACGAGGTGATCGCCCTTGTCGCAGCTTTTCACGATAATGTCATCAACGTAGCATTCTATGGTATTACATATATGCTCGTGAAAGATCGCATTCATGGCGCGTTGATATGTCGCACCAGTATTCTTCAAGCTGAAGGGCATCACTATATAGCAGTATACTCTCACAAGCGTCCTGAACGATGTGTGTTTTTCATCTTCAGGGTACACCTTTATTTTATTATACCCTGAGAAGCCATCCATGAAAGATATCCTCTCAAAACTGCACGTATTGTCGATAATGACATCCATGATCAGGGGAGGGAATTCGTCTTTAGGCAGGCGACATTCAAATCATGGCAATCGATGCAGATCCGAATCTTTTCATTCTTCTTGGGAACAGGAACGATATTGGTCACCCAATCAGGATGTTGCTCTTCCCTGATGAAACCAGAGTCTATAAGCTTTTTGACTTCTAATTCGATTGCTTCCATGATCTCGGGATGGAATCGTCATTGCTATTGTTTGACTGATTTGGCATTCGGGTTGACATTGAGTCAGTGCATAGCAATCTGGGGATCGAGCCTGGGCATGTCCTCATAATTTCAAGCGAAGACATATATATACTCTCGTATGAGATGTATTAGGTCTTCTTTCTCGGAAAGTGATAAGCTCACACTTATGAAGAAGGGCTTGGGGTTAGCTTCATCTCCAAGATTTATTTGAGTCACTTTATCCTCGGTGGGTGATTCACGTTGTTCAAAGCGCGTATCCGAAAGAGTATTTAAGTGTTTAATTCGTGGTCAGTATCCGACTGGATTAATTCTTCATATTCAAAAGTATCTTCTCAGTCTTCTTCAAAATGATTGGTTGATACTATGTTCACTGAGAGACTTTTGAAGATATTACTGACGCTAACATCTGAGTCTCACGACGATGTTTCTGATGAGCTTTCATGATAGACCTCTTTTTCAGATTCGGGATTTGACGAGCCTGGTGTAGATACATAACTGAGTCCCCTTCGGGTATTGTGGTAATAATTGAGGTCTTTGCCTTTCGTTACAAATGAACAAAGTAGTGTTCGTTTTCCTTTGCCGAAATTAAGGCCTGATTCCTTAGTGAAATCATACCCCATTCTTTTCATCATATGACGTGACTTTTATCCATAATGGAAGAATTGTGGAGACTCAGAATTGCCTCCTGAGCTTTCACAAGCAACAGATTCCATCTTGATCTGCCCGAATAGAATTGGCTTTTGACCTTTTCGTCTTACTGGTACTTCAAAGAGGGCGTCGTGTGTGCTTCTAATCTTTTCGCGTACCAGGAGGGATGACTTTGTTGGTGCGCGCAATAATATCAAAGCATTCATTGCTGACCAAGGATCACTGTTTATGTCAGTGCTAGTGTCTGACGTTACAGAATCCGAAGCAAATGCAGAAAAGTAAGACAAATCTAAATCTTCATTGATGAACCACTCGCCTTCAACATTAGCGGTGGTATCAGAACCGAGCTTGCCAATGCTCATTATAAGAGGATTTATTTCCCAGAGATATTCCTCCTCTTCTGGCTCTGTATCTGCCTCATTGCCAGAGTTGAGTTCTTCTGGGTGTGGATTCTTACCAACTTCAAGAGAATCCTGACAAAGGAGGAAATCAGTAAAATAATTCTCAACTCTTTTGAACGGATGCTTTTTGGCAATCAACATTCTCACTTTTCAATCTTCACTAATGTATTTTATTACTTGATGAAGAGTGGACGGGATGATGGCATTGCGGTGAATTTAAGATCGTTCCAGTAGCAGATTGTATGAGGTGTCAGCGTCAATGACATAACATGTCACATCTGATTCAGGTCTCTAATCTGACATCTGAGCTTGATTTTTCCCAACGGGCGCGTACGATTGACGTTGAAGTTATAGATGGTTGTCTGAGTTGTGCTCAACCAATAGGTGGGGATCCCCAAATGTTGCATGACCCTGCGGGACATAATGCTCAACGCAGATCCTTGATCAACCTGAATGCGGCTCACTTCGGATGATTCAATATACCCTGTGTAGTACAGGGGTCTGTCATGCTTTTGACTTGAATGTCTTCTAGGGTGAAGGTGATGCAAGGAAGCTGCTTCGAGGCATGATGGCAATGGCTGCCGTCTTCCTCTCGACATGTAGCAGGAATCTGGGTTATAAAAACCTTTGCATCTGCTAATACTTCTCTTAGACGTCTTTTGTAGACTTGAAAAGCCTCAGGAGCTCATAGATAGTGATTCGAGCAGGGATGTTGGCTAGCTGAGCCAAAACATCAAAACAGAAGGGAGTTGATGGTCCCGCATCGCTGTTCGGAAGAGCTTTAACATATCTTCTCCACAGATGGCCTTGTAGACTACTCGATCACCTCCTCAGCTAGCTGTGGGGAGTTTGCTACTGGCTTGCCATACTGTTTCAGGTACTGCTTGCCGGATCGAGTCTTTGATGTAGGAGGTATGCCCGTGCCAGCAACAAGGGCGAACTCCTCGTCTCCTGAACTAGTAAGGGAGGCGACATCTTTCTCGGTTTCTCTTGTAGAGATGCTCACCATATTGCTGGAAGATGCTTTAGCCTTGCCTCTTGACTTTCTGCTCGTGACAGTTGTCATTGCTGGCTTTCGACAATGTCAGGATGGACCCACATTATCTCTCTTTGAGGAGTAGGGATAGGGATAAGACCTTTGTCCTCTGGTTGTGAGGATCAGTATTGATCACTCTAAGTTCCCCTTTCGGGATGGAAATCGCTCTGGTTGGTGCTAGTGGAAGATTTTGTCCAAATTGAATCGGTGATGTAGCTGTCATGTTGGCGATCACCTTCTTCTATTCTAGACGAAGCTTTAACACCTTCGCATCGATCAGAGTCTGAAGGACATCTTTAAAGATGTAGCAGTTCTTGGTAGGGTGTTCCAACATCCTGTGATATAAACAATAGTTGGGATCTTCAGTCTTTCCTACCTTTCCAGAGCGCCTGATATCTGGAAGTTTAAGTCTGTTACTCTTTTGGAGTAACTTGAATAAAGAGACCACGTGCTCATCCTTGACCACGTGCTCATCCTTGAAGGAGTACAATTTGTTTCAACGTGGTTGCTCGGAAGCCATACCTCCTCTGTCTGACTGGATCTTTGGAGGTGATTTGACTTCCTTGCCAGAGTATTCCTTCTTCTTGGTTGATAAGACGACTCTGGTGTGCGCCACATTGACTTGTCGGGTCTCGACTTGCTGTCTTTTTCTTCAGTCCTGACCCGAGTGACGATCTCTTTGCATGTTCGCCTTGTAGCACCAACTATTTTCAAGTGTAACATTCCGCCACCGCCATTTGAACGACTAGAGAAGTTTGTAGATTGTGATGGCATATCTCGACCAGTGTGGACTAGGTCATACCACTAGGACAATAGAGTGCCATGCTCCAAAATCTCTCGACGATCTCCTTTCCTCTGCTTGGCTCCAAGGAGAGTCGGTACCAAAATCTCTAAATCTCTTCAAAGAAATGAGCCAGAATAACTTCTCGAGGTCAGCCCATGTTTTAATTAAGCCGGCAGGAAGTTTCATGAACTATTCAAAGGCGACTCCCTTAAGAGTGTCAATGAATAAATGAGCCACAATGGCATCGTTCGATACTATATTCTCAGTTTGGAATTGAAGTAGTATTTGTGTTGGTTCGGTGACCTTGTACCGTTGAAAGTGTGAAGGGTTGGTGCCTTGAATTTGGGAGTATAAGGAGCCGTATCCCACCTCTGCTGGATAGAGTCAGACTATCCCTACTTCTTGGAGTCCATCTCGGTTGGCGAGGGCCTCAAAGCATTGCTCCAATTTGCTCATCCTTTTAGAATGAGTGCTCCCATTCTCTGAGTGTTGACACTTAAAAAAGACAAGATTCTCATTGGTCCGAACGATGTCTAAACTTGTTGACATTTACAAAAGACAAGGGACAGACAAGCTGAAGACCAGTTTCCACCCACCTCCAAGGGACAAGGAAGCAGCTCGGACTCCACTGATCCAGCAAGCAGAACAGTGAACCCGGATTGTTTCTAAACAGACCTCAGCAGGTCTAAGATGCTAGCATTTAGCATTACATTAGCCCAAGGAGATAGCCTCGTTTGAGAGGCTAGCATCATCCAGAGCATCGCCAGGAAGCTAACTGATAGCTTCGCCGAAAAGCCTCTTTTCGGACCTCGCCAAGAGTTGCCTCTAGCTCCGCTATGAGCTTCAAAGCGGGTAGCTCCGTTATCAACCTTTGACCAATCAAATCTCCTGATGAGATCGGATCCAATCTGATCAAATCCAATTAGGATTCAAATATGGCAGGTGATTGCCGCAATCTCTTGACTCTCTTGAAACGAGTAAGAGGATCAGAGAAAATCCTCCAACGATATGGAAAGGATCGAAACAAATCGGAAAGATCAACCGACTTGCCATTTTCTAGCTCCGCAGAAGCTATCCTAGCCTCGCAGCAAGGCTACTTTCCAGATTCAAACAGATTCGGTTCAATCTGTTTCCATATCTTCAAGGGGACGACTATACCCTTGCTCTCCCTATAAATAGCCCGCCAGGGGCACAAGGGGAGGAGGCTTCCAGAGATCGGCGATCAATCAAAGTGGGCTTCTGCTCCCAAATCAATCCTCTGCTGATCAGGAGAATCGGATTTCTTCATAACGCACCGTGCGTTCTCTAATTCAGAGACCTTTCAAGAGAAATACTTCTCCTTTCAGGGTGGCGATACCCTAGCAACCTCTTTTCCTCAAGGAATCTCCGGAACCAGGCGAGAAGGAATTCCTCACAGAAGGCGGTTTTGAGAAGTAGCAAGAGGGTTCTACCAATCCTCTGTTCTCTGATTCCCGGAACCAGGCGAGAAGGGAATCTTATCGCTCGCATCGTCAAAGGGACAAAGTGGTCGCGCGCTGACCAGACTCCTATCGGCACATTTTCCCAGAATCTCTGAGGAGATCTACTTGTAATCTTTTTTAAGAATACTTGTAATTTAGCTCCTCAAACTCTTTTTTTTGTAAGTTTTCCCCTTTTGCAAACATAAAGGAAAACAAGATGGCGACTCCGCTGGGGAAAGTATTCTCCTCTGCTGAGAATCAAGTGTCGCAATGCGACGATCAGACCTTCGGGTCTATCTCTGAATTCAACAAAGTCGGTGCAGCCAGAGCTTCTCTGGCTAAATCTTCAAGGAAAGTCTCTGCGGAGACTGAAAAGGTTCCCTGCAAACCTGCTGTGGTGCTCTGGCGCAACAAGGAAGCATGCCCGCAGACCGAGCCCTGCACTCTTGAGAACTTGGTCATCCAGATCGACCAAGGAAGATTTGAAGAAGTCCTCTCTGGGGGTGACCTGACGCTTCGAGCATGGAAGCACAGGAAGGTCTTCACGACCAAGGTTTCAAATCAGAAACCAGAGGCAGAATTTTGCCAACACCCCACAGTCCCGCGTGTGGCTATTCAGGTTCCTCGTGAACCTAAGCATCTTCCGTCAAGGCGGATATGGAAGCCCAAGCACAAGTCTCCAACCGAGGTTTCCGGTGTAGTCACGCCGAAACTGCGCCTCTCCCGCGAAGAAAAGGGTAAGATGCCTATCTACCCTAACGATGCTGCCAATCATGAAGTCCCTACGGCGATCATACCATCGCTCAAATCAAAGGCAGCAAAGCCTTCTGACAGCCTCGCTTTCACAAACGGGGCCACCATACCAAAGCATACTCATTGGATCCAAGGCCGCGAGGCTAAGGCCAAAGAGTCATCTAAGGCTAATCCCCTTCGCGGCGGAATAGCGGATAAAGCACCTCGGCGTGCTCCGCTCTCTAGTTCATCAAGCACTAGGTTCGCACCTGCTGGCGAATCTAGATCTGAAGCACTATTCAGTGCTAATCCCTTTTGCAGGGATAAGAAGAACGGAGTATCGTCCCATGTACACTTCGAAAAAGCTTCTCTGCGAAGTTATCCAGGCTCTGTTGGGCCTGACCTACGAGAATTCCTGGTAAGCAAGCGGAAGCCGGAGCCCCTCCGAATTACTTTCCCCTGTTGTCAAAGAGGATGCCGACTTGTGACAATCCATTCAACCCGCTGCCGGCTACATCCAACCATGGCTGTATCTCCGCACCGGCAATCGGTGTTTGATCGGTTGTCCGCACATGCTCCTACGAGGCATCGCGGAAGGGGCGCCCCACCAGATCCAATCTCCGCCTACGTCAATATGACCGGAAGAGGCCGAGAGCGACGTAAGGGGAGTCAGACATCTGATGGTCCCCCTTACAGTTCTCCAGATCCAGATTATAATCCTGGCCTAGGCGAGGTCTCGGTACAAGAAGAAGGTGTTTTCCGAAACACCAGATCCAGGGTGGCAATACCCTACAATTACGAGCAACCTTCTTTCTCGACGGCCCTGATCCCGCCATCACCCAGGCGATCACCCCAATCATCTGATGGAGAAGATGAAGACAGCGGGTATGCCTCTTCAGCAACAGTCAGTTCTATACAGACGGACAAAGCATCGGTCAATATGACCGATAACGCCAATGACGACCTTCGTCGGCGTTTGGAAGCTCAGGAGCAGACCTTTAGAACTCAGCAAGAGACCCTGGACAATATTCAACAGATGCTCGCTCAGCTCCTCAGCAACCGGAATGATGATACCGGGAGTAATCATGACGAGGAGGGACATCTCAGCAATGATCCGCCCAAAACGGAGAGATCTAAGGGAGGCTCTTCCCTGGATGCCGAAGTCCTTAAAGGCCTTCAAGCTCAAATTTCATCCCTGGCTCAGAAGGATGAATTGAAGAAAGTGGGGGTAGTCCGTCCTTACCCACTGGAATGGGATTCGGTGCCATATCCGCCAAAGTTTAAACCACCAACGTTGCATACGTATGATGGTAAGAGCTCGCCCAATCAGCACATCTACTATTTTCGGTCTCAGACTGGTAATGTCATAAGCAACGACGCCATCATGGCTAGGCTGTTTATTGGCACTCTAAAGGGCGTGGCATTCGACTGGTTCCGAAGCCTCCCTCCAGGTTCTATCAATTCCTGAATTGACCTAAAAACTCGGTTCCTCTCTCGCTTCTATGAGGACGACACTGAAGTGACCATGGACAAGCTCCTCTCCACCGTGCAGAAGAAGGGCGAATCTGTCCGTGACTACATTGAACGGTTTAGAAACTTATCCTTGATGTGTCCAGCAGGGATGCCGTTACCCATGCTCTTACAGACATGCAGGCACAACTTTTTGGATCAAGTAGAAGTTCGCATGGGGGCTGTCAAAGCCCACACTTGGAAGGAATTGGTCGAACAAGCTGAGATAGCTGAGAAGTCGGCTAAAAAGTTCGAGCCATCCGCCCCCAGAGGCAAATGGGGTACGAACAGCAAAGGACGCGGCGACCCGCCTCAGTCTTCCCAAGCTAAGGGGAAAGAGATTATGTCCGTAGAGTTATCCGGAGACGTGCAGTCAAAGGCCAAGAAGAGTGGCTTCAACAATCAGGAGCCCAAGTTCCCTCCAAAACAGTACTCCTTCAGAGATGATCAGGTGGTCATGATATTCCACCTGCTCCACAAAGGGAACAAGCTGAAGCTGCCGGATGCTCGACGTCCTGATGAGATAGGGCGCACAAACGACCCCAAATACTGCCTCTATCATAGGATGATTCACCATCCTACTGACAAGTGTTATGTCCTCAAGGATAGGATACAAGCCCTGATTGACGCCGACGTCCTCACACTGAAGACGGAGCAGAAGAAAGTCACTGCCAATATGGTGGCCCTTGAATTCGGCACAGCCCAAAAGGTCATGGTTCCTAACAGGACCTATCCAGCCCCCACACCGCGGTTGGAAATCAAACATTCTTCAGCCATAGCTAAAAATGACAAGGGTCTCGTTCCCTTGACATTGGAGACAGGGGAAGTTATGTGGATACACCTGACCTCGTCCAAGACGTACAGCGGACGTCGAAGGACTCCAGCAAAAAGGGCAAGCCCTGCAATGTCATCTCTGTCCTGCCAGATGATGACAACCTTACTTCGGCTTCCCTCAGTGACTCAGAAGGAGAAAAGCGTGCTTGCACAGCGCAGGCAGATGCGCCTCAACAGACGGGCACCCGGTCTGGAAAATCATACTTAAGGCATTATGACAAGTCTACTGACGAGATACAACAGCAAACGATGTCAGTACCAATGCCGACATCCACTCCAGTCCCGACCAAAGGGAGAGAAAAGCCTAAGGAGGTGCGGTTCGACCATGTGTTGAAGAAACCGCCAAGCCAAGGGCTAGACACGCCCTTCCGCTTTGATATATTGGCCCACTTAGCCAATATCCCGGCTCGTATCACAATACACGAGCTCCTGCGTCTCTCCAAAGAGACACGAGAAGCGCTCAGAGATGCTTTGGCCAACTCAGAGACTCTTCTGACATGCATACCAGAGGTCTCTAATCATGACGCCCAGTCTTCTTGCCCAGAATGCTATCATGTACTGTCAAAGGTGCCTGCTATTACCTTCACGGCGGAAGATATGCTTCTCAAAGACAACAAGCATGATCGACCTCTGTACTATACCGGATATATCGGTTCAACATGCATTGAAAGAGTACAAGTCGATCCGGGGTCTGCACTTAGCATCATCCCCAAAAGGCTCCTCTACTTCCTCGGCATACCACTGTACAGGTTGTCTGCAACCACCACTACAATATACGGTTTTAACGCCGGGAGCAGCCATCCGCTTGGAAAGATTCGGCTCCGCTGCAGAATCGGAAGCTTGAAGTCAGAAGTGACGTGCTATGTCATTGACGCTGACACGTCATATAACCTGCTGCTAGGACGGCCATGGATCCATGCCAACTGGATCGTCCCTTCTACCCTCCACCAGTGCTTCAAATATGTGGAGGATGATACGACAGTACGAACTGTCTTTGCCGAAAGGCAACCCTTTAAAGGCGTAGAAAATTACTTCACCGACGCCCTCCTGTATCAAGAGGCCGACGGAACGCATGAGGAGCCATTGCCAGATGACAGTGAAAGTGGCAATGAAGCAGATTCAGAGTCCGAGGCGGGCATGCCAGCCATTTTGATTGGCGAACCAATTACAGCATGTTTCCTCAATGACCCTCAATATATTCCTTCTGAGGAAGAAGGTGAATGGGTAATTAATGACAATATTTCTTTTGATTATCCTGTGAGTATGCGGTCGATCAAATCCATTATGGATGGCTCTCTGCACATGCCCGTACATAAGCCAAATGCGGCCAGTACATCTATGGAGGTCATAGAAGGGGCTACGCTGGTGGTCCCTCCTTCCAAACAAGGTCAGTCGCCGATAATCTTCGGCAGAGCCCGGCCAGGGAGATTCTCAACTACAGACTCAAGCTCAGAGTCGGATGCTCCACAGTTCTTTCATTACGCGCCATCAGCGCGCCATATTATGAAGAAGATGGGTTACAACCTGAAGCAGGGAGGTGGCCTAAACTTTGGAAAAGGGAGGCGCAGTCTAATGCGTAATTTTGTCCCGAAAGGGAAGCCTGCAAATTACTATGATAGTACACGCAGGGGGTTAGGGTATGTCACACCTACATCATCAACAACAGTTCAGGTCAAAGGCGATGGATCGATCCCATCACAGTCGGCCTCATCCTCCGAATGGGACTCTGATGTCAGCATAGGAGGGATATTCGAAAGCCTCATGACTTCAAGCAGTCAGTTGGAACCCGCAGAGGTTGCTGATGAGGAACCTTGGGCCCAGCAATTAAGTCTCCAATGGGAAAAACGGTTCGAACTGCGTGAGCCGCCTACTGAAGACAAGGTGACGCAGGTCAATCTAGGAAGTCAAGATCATCCCAAACCCATCTTTATAAGTGAAAGCCTATCACTTATAGAAAAGGAGGAATTGATAATGCTCGTAAAAGAGTATATAGACGTCTTCGCGTGGAGCTATGAAGACATGCCCGGACTCGATCCACAGGTCGCTATGCACCGTCTAAACATCAAGCCTGACGTCAAGCCAGTCAAGCAGCAACAGCGTCGGTTTCGCCCGAACATTATGGAAGCTATTGAGGCCGAAGTTCACAAGCTCATTGCATGTGGCTTCATTCGGGAGGAGCAACATCTAGATTGGGTGGCTAATATAGTCCCCGTCCTCAAGAAGAATGGCAAAATACGGATCTGCATCGACTACCGTGATCTCAATACGGCCTGTCCCAAGGATGAATTTCCGCTGCCCATCACTGATGTCATGATTGACAACACATGCGGGTTCGAGAGGATGTCTTTCATGGACGGCTTCTCAGGGTACAACCAGATCAAGATGTATCCTGATGACGAGAAGCATACTTCTTTTCGAACGCCATTGGGGGTATACTGCTACACTGTGATGCCCTTCGGACTGAAGAACGCCGGAGCAACCTACCAGCGCGCAATGAGCACGATCTTCCGCGATCACCTCCGGAAGACAGTAGAGTGCTATGTTGACGACATTGCTGTCAAAAGTCGCAACAAAGACGAACATCTTCGCGACCTAAGAACGATGTTCAACATAATGCGGGCTCATCAGCTGAAAATGAACCCGACAAAATCCTTCTTAGGAGTATCCAGCGGCAAATTCCTTGGGTTCATTGTCACATCAAAAGGGATCCATCTGGACCCAGACAAAGTCAAAGCCATCCAGGACATGCATCCACCGAGGAACCTCAAAGAGCTCAGAGGCTTGCAAGGCAGGTTGGCCTACATCAGAAGATTCATTGCAAATCTCTCAGGCCGCTGTCAGCCGTTCACCCGGCTCATGAAAAAGGGTACTGCCTTCATATGGGACCAAGCTTGTCAAGAAGCTTATGAAGACATCAAGAGGTATCTCACAAACCCTCCGGTCTTAGTGGCCCCTACATCAGGGAAACCATTCTTGCTTTATGTAAAAGCTCTGGACTATTCCCTCGGCGCCCTCCTCGCTCAGAAGGATGACAATGGCCACGAGCAGGCCATTTATTATCTGAGCAGGACTCTCATAGGAGCGGAATCTCGCTACAATCCTGTTGAGAAAGAGTGTTTAGCTCTCGTCTTTGCCGTTCAGAAGACACGGCATTATTTGGTTGGCCAAACCATACATGTCATCTCCAGGGTGAATCCTTTACGTCTTCTTATGACGAAGCCAGGGTCACTAAATTCAAGATTGGCTAAATGGGCACTTCTGCTGTCTCAATACGACATGACCTTTATTCCTCAGAAGGCGGTCAAAGGCCAAGCCCTTGCGGAATTCTTGGCTGCTCATCCAGTTCCGGAGCATTCAAAACTTCACGAAGACATCCCTGATGAAGTCTTCGAGTCTAATGCAACCTCAGCAGAGGAAGTGCGGCAGATGTTCTTCGACGGAGCATCGCGGATGGGCCCCAAAGGAAAGATTATTGCCGGAGTGGGGGTTGTGTTCATCTCCCCACAGGATCATATCCTTCCCAGAGCATTTTCTTTGACAGAATCATGCTCCAACAATGTAGCAGAATACAATGCTCTGCTCATCGGTCTCCAGCTTGCCCATGGAATGGGGGTACGCTACCTCGAAGCTTACGGCGATTCAAAGCTGGTCATCAGTCAAGTCAAAGGCGAATATGAAGTCCGCCATGAGGACTTGGTGCCTTACTATCATACAGTCATCAAATTGGCTAGCTTATTTGAAGGCTTCTACATCGGGCATGTGTCCCGATCTCAAAATACCAAGGCGGATGCCCTCGCTGCATTAGCGACGACGCTAGCCTTACCGGCCGACACCGAGTATCACCTCACAGTCGCAACCCGGCATCTCGTATGCTCCAAGCATATGCTAAGGATCCAAGAGGTCCATAATATCTCCGTGGATCTTGAGCCGAGGGATTGGCGCTTCCCTCTCATTGACTACGCTCTGCACGGTCTGCTTCCAGACGATCCCAAAGAAGCGGCGTCCATCAGACGAAGGTCGCTCCGTTTCTACTATGATCCCACTTTGAAGACACTCTACCGTCGCTCATATGATGGTGTCCTCCTCCGTTGCCTTTCCCATTCAGAGGCACAGGAAGTGCTTAAAGAAGCACATGATGGCATTTGCGGAGCTCACCAGCCGGGTCCAAAGCTTAAAGACAGGCTGCACAGACTTGGGTACTACTGGCCGACCATGATGGCCGATGCCACCCAATATGCACGAAGGTGTAAGGCGTGCCAGGTCCATGCAGACTTCATACACCAACCTTCGGAGTTGCTCCACCCTACTGTTGCTTCATGGCCATTTGAAGCATGGGGAATCGATGTCGTAGGGCCAATCAGTCCCTCTTCGGCAAGAGGTCACCGGTTTATCCTGGCAATAACCGATTACTTCTCAAAATGGGCAGAGGCCATACCGTTGGCCGAAGTCAAAACCTCCAATCTGGTTAGCTTCATCAAACACCATGTCATCCATCGATTTGGTGTCCCCAGGCGAATCATCCACGACAATGGTCCTCAATTCATAAGCCAAGGATTCTATCGGTTCTGCGATAAATACCGAATTCAGAATGTGGCTTCAACCGCCTACAATCCTGCCGCCAATGGCTTAGCAGAGGCATTTAACAAGACGATCATCAAGCTGCTCAAGAAGTTTGTCTCCTCGAATAAGCGAGATTGGGACGAAAAGCTGGGTGAATGTCTCTGGGCTTACCGGACTACGGTTCGGACACCGACAGGCAATACGCCTTTCTCCCTGGTATATGGGTGCGAAGCGGTCATCCCATTGGAAATCCAGGTGCCATCATTGCGGGTAGCCTTGACTACTAAGATGACATCAGAAGACAATGATCGCCTGCGTCTTCAAGAGCTCGAAGCCCTAGACGAGAAGCGGCTCCAAGCTCAGCAACACATCGAGCTATATCAGGCTCGGATGTCAAAAGCCTTCAATAAGAAGGTCAAGCAGAGAGTCTTCCAGAAAGGAGACCTGGTCTTAGCCGTCAGACGACCGATGATTATGACGCACAAGACCAAAGGCAAATTTCAGCCTAAATGGGAAGGACCGTTTGTGATAGAAACAGTCTATTCAAACGGGGCATACCGCCTTATGACTGCAGAGGGCGACCTACTCATGATGCCGATCAATGGCAAATTCTTAAAGAAGTATTATCCTTAATCGAGGATCCTTCTCTCGATCAAGTTAACATTACACCTCTGATCGAGATCTCCGTGTCCGAAGCACGCACAAAGAGAGCCTTTCTCTTCCTCCAAGTGAGGTCATACAGCCGAAAACCAACTGGGACCTGGCCGTGCACCAGTTATCCTAAAAGACAATCGAGGTTGTGCAGACATCAACCTGATAATCCGACATCCTTAACGATTAAGGATAGAGGAAAATGTTGGCCTTTAAGCCCAACATGAGTCCTCGACAACTCATCATGCTGAGGGGAATAGCATGGCTAGCCCAACTCAAACGGTAGTTGGTAAAGGCATATCAAACCCGTTGACAGCTGAGGGTTTGCTAAAAATCCTAAGGGGCCTGTTCCCACTTGATTCCCTCTCCAGAATCACTTACCAATTCTCATCCATAGAATGGTAAGACCACATATTCCGCTGTTACGTTAACATTAAACCTATGACAGCAGTCCCCTCATTTCTCCTCGTGAGAACGAGACCTCCAAAATCACCTACCAATTCTCATCCATAGAATGGTAGGACTACACATATTCCGCTGTTACGTTAACATTAAACCTATGACAGTGATTTCCTCGTTTCTCCCCGAGAAGACGAGACCTTTTCCAAATCCAACCCGACTTTTGAACTTGGTGGCTTCTCAACCAGTTATGTCATTGCGACCTCTGAACTGGCAGATAGCCAAGTTTCATCTACCATTGAGCTTAGCGGCGTCTCAATTGGTTATGTCATTGCGACCTCTGAACCAGCAGACAGCTAAGTCTCAATCTTGAGTCCTGTTGACATTTACAAAAGACAGGTCTCGATACTTGTTGACATCTACAAAAGACAAGTATCACCTATTTTGAGCTTGGTGGCTTCTCAACCAGTTATGTCATTGCGACCTCTGAACTGGCAGATAGCCAAGTTTCATCTACCATTGAGCTTAGTGGCGTCTCAATTGGTTATGTCATTGCGACCTCTGAACCAACAGACAGCTAAGTCTCAATCTTGAGTCCTGTTGACATTTACAAAAGACAGGTCTCGATACTTGTTGACATCTACAAAAGACAAGTATCACCTATTTTGAGCTTGGTGGCTTCTCAACCAGTTATGTCATTGCGACCTCTGAACTGGCAGATAGCCAAGTTTCATCTACCATTGAGCTTAGTGGCGTCTCAATTGGTTATGTCATTGCGACCTCTGAACCAACAGACAGCTAAGTCTCAATCTCGAGCCCTGTTGACATTTACAAAAGACAGGCCTCATACTTGCTGACATTTACAAAAGGCAAGTATCTTCACTCTAGCCCCGCAAAGGGCTGACCTCGAGACTGGCGACGTCCCATTCGGTTATGTCATTGCGACCTCTGAACCAACAGACAGCCATACCTCATTATCCAAACAAACAAAGACGACAAAAGAAAGAATTTTTATTAAATTCCAAAAGGATGGATACATGGAGGAGCCTATAGGCGTACATGATAAGATCGGATCCGATCTCCGAGCGAAGCTAGCCTCGTCCTCCTGTCATCAGCAGCCTGGGCCAGCGCCTGTGATCTCAGCTCAGCCTCATTGAAATCCACCGCTTGAGCCAGACGAGCTTCAACCTCCGCCAAAGTCGCCCTCTGTGACGACTCCCGCCGTGCTAATTCCTCGCTTTGAGCCCTAAGCTGCTCAAGCCGCGCAGTCTCTTCAAGACGCACCGGTGTAGCCTTGGATAAGAGGAGATTTGCTTTCCTGATCATCTCCTCGGCCATCCTAATCTTATCTTCGGCATCAAGAAGAGCACTGGTGGAAGCGTCAATTGCACTCCCAACCTCTACTTGCTCTGTCTCCAAGGACTTCAAGTCAGAGGAGATAGCCTCAGCGGCCTCTTGAGCAGCAAGCCGAGCTTCGCGCCTTTGCGCGACAAGATGTGTGAGCCGCTCATCAGCTAAAGACGCCGGGTCGGAACGATGGAGATGGCGCCACTCCTCTACGTCCTTCTCAAGGTTATCCACCAGGAGTTCCAGAGCAGAAGCCTGGTGATACCCCTCAAAGTCCCGGATACACTCAATGCCACGGGAGAGGACCATCTTCAGCTTCGAGAATGGCACAGGCGAGCCCTTCAAGACTAGACTGATAGTCTGCTCCAAACTGTTATAGAAGCTGTCGACCAGATTACCGATGAAGTCATTCTCAGCTTCATCAACCCTTGAGACAACCTCGGAGCAATCTACCATCTAGTCGACACCGCCGCAGAAGAAGAAGCGGGAACATCGACAGCAGCAGGACAAGCCAAAGGTGACCTCGGCGGAGTCCTCAGCGACACCAGCACGTCAGCCACCGCGGAGGTAGGACTGGCAACCACCTCTGGAGCAACAGGCTCAACCACCTGAGTTGGGGAGGCAGGGCTGGTGATCACCCTCAACTCCATACTCGCCGGCATCTCACTCGGGAGTAAAGGCATCTGTGGGACTGTCGTCTCCACAACCCCCGACCTCTCAGTTGTCATGGGCTGATAAGAGGGGAGGTCGCCATACAGCGCGTCCAACACAGCAGCATCCGCCGCGGTCGAAGCACTCGACTCGCCCTCTAACCTCTTAGGAGGACCCTCCGCTTCCTTCGAAGCTGATGCACCTTGGGGACGAATACCTGCAACAAAACCAAGGTCAAAAAGGAGACGCAGCAAACAGGCGAAGACCAAGAGATCGTAGTCATACCGAAGGCCGATGTCACCTCGTCAGCCACATCGGAATCCAAGGGTCCCATCGGAAAGTTCTTACCAGACTCGACGTAAATGGCCGGCCCGCTCTCGCCCGCCGAGTCCCCTGCAGACCACTCAACAGAGCTTGATTCCACAGGACTTCCTTTGGAGGTCCCAACACCCGAAGGACCGACATCAGCTGCGCCACTCCCAGACTCTTGCGAGTGAGCGGAAGAGCTGGCTGCAGCCCTATAGGTGAACAGGGGATCGTAGTGTTCCCCTTGCTCTCCAACGGCCTCAGCTCCTGCAACAAAAAGCAAATGATGAGTTATTTAAAGTGCGCTGAAGGCATATTAGATGGGGCCAATCTTACCAGTAGTCGGTTCAGCAACCGACGGCTCAGCCACTAATGGAGCAGCAGAAGGAAGCGCAGTAGAGGGTTCGCCCTCTACCACAATTGTAGGAGCATGGCGACGGGGCTTCTTCGCCAATGACTTCCTACGGGATCCACTCCCACGTTTCCTCTTGAAGTGGACATCAGAATCCTCTTCTTCCACTTCTTCCACATGTCGTGGGGGAGCTGTCCCCACTACACCAGAACCGGCTTCACGAGTATCGGCTTCATGGGCATCAGCCCTCGTCTCTGCCTCAAAGCGAGGGCTCCCCGCATCAGAAGCCTCGCTGTCATCTGCAGCAATGAACTCCTCTATGCCAGGAACACGGACTCGTTTGCCCTCCTTCTTATCAGAAGCCTTCTGCCTCATCCGATGAGAAATTAACTTCACACCCGAACGGTTGGCATTAAACCCAGCAGGTGTGGAGTTCGAAGCTGCATACCATTGGCAGAAACACAGGGTCGTCCAAAGGCCGGGATCCCTCAGCGGCGTGCGTAGCCACGCTCCAGTGCCATCCGCGGTGAAGAACCGCCAAGCACGAGCCCCATCAATGAGGCTCCCTATGAAAGCCAGGTCCGGATTGGGGTTGCCCACATACAATTGGTCATACCCAAATTGGCGGGCAAACCGGCTCGGGACGTAGGGCTCCAGGTAGCAGGTATCCCCACTCCTGTACAGCAAATGCGAGGGCCGGATACAGACCAGCCACTCGAAAACACCCCGACTCATGGGAGACCGACCTGACTCCACATCATGGAATTCCTCGTTGTATCCTGCACCCCGCAGGCGAGGAAAACAACGGAACAGGCTATAAGCGTCATAACGACGCACTAACTTACGGGCCTCGGCCACATAAGTTTTCTGCCACGAACGGCCTTCAAAGCGACGGAGAAGCGCCGTTTGAACACCCTGCGGAGGGTCTTCCCCAGCTCCAATCAAACTGGGGCAGTGCAAGGCGAACCACGCCATCAAGTAGGTGTATGGTAAACCTACCCTAGGATTGGGTCCGTCACAAGGCAGGACGGCACCCTTCCCTCGCCTTGACGCCATTGGCCTGCAGAAAGCCTCCGTCAGTGCACGAAGGCCCCTCTGAATACAACACACCATGGCCGGGAGAAGACCCAGACGGTGGCCATGGACCAAGCGGACGGCAGGCAGCAGCACATTCGGGTGGACGATGTCACCCGAAGAAGAAGGCACGACACACTTCTTTAACCAGATGGTTAAGAAGCCGGCCAGCAACGCCTTGCGAGACATAGGCCGACGGGCCTGATGGTGAAAGCTCCGAAGAACATCACCCTTCCCGAAAGAACCATCATCTTCTGCCACGACGATGTCCTTTTCAGCATGCACCTCCATCCTTGCCAAGATGTCTTCTTCAGCAACTCCGTAATGAGCTGCCTCAGGCGCACTAGTCATATCCGGGAACAAGTAGTTCCCCCAGCTCTTCAAGCTCTTCGAGCTACCCTTGCCACCAGCGTGGATGCTGGAACAAATGTGCAAGTGGCACATCAATTCCCGATATGTCTCAAGCAAAGCAGGCTCTTGCTTCTCCAGGAGAGCCAACTCCGCCTCACAGGGAAAGTACTCTTCGTACGGAAGAGACCCGAAGGGCAAAGCAGAGATCTCCCGCATCTCGTGCAGGGCCATGCCCAACTCACCAACCGGGGTGAAGAAAGTCCCCGAGGCCGGGCAGTACAACTCAAGGATGGCGTAGAAGCACGCCACCTTCATCTCAATGCCGTAGCAGGTCGCCCTGACGGCCTCATGGAGGTTTAACCTCTCTAAGTCCCCCTCAAAATGAGTGAGGATATAGTTGGTCAACTCCGCCCACCACGACCTAGGAGGGTGGACCCAACCGGGAGTCCTGAAATCGGTGGCAGGGTAGTTCCCGTCAACTTCGCAGAACTGAGCGCCAAAGGTCGGCGCCGCAGCTGGGTTCTCTCCTACTGGAAGGTCCCGCGATACCTTCCCAGGGTATAGCCCCATTATGCTACGAGGATGGCCCGCCCTCGAATAGCCGGACTGGAATGTCAACCTCCCGACACTTACAGACTCGGCATTTAGGCTCACGCCCCACGCCATCTTCCGAGCCTGAGTCACGCTCGCGAAAGAAGACAAAGCAAAATGCCGCTTAGTGGACGGGAGATAGAATCTCTCGCCGTCCAACTGGAAGATCCACTGGCCCTCACCGGCCTGCAGCTGGCGATCGGGATCAGGTGCAGCATCCCCGAACATGAAGTCAGGCTTTCTGTAAGCCTGACGGTCGATATCTTCAAGCGGAGCCGTAGTCAAGATGCTCCGCATGGCCTGCGGACGACCGTCCTGGATGAGCGTATCCCGTACAAGGGAGCTCGGCTCGCTGAACAATGAAGCCTGCCCATAGAACTGCAGGCTGATGTTTCCGCCTGCTCGACTGGCTAGACCGAACAGACTGTTCTGGAGGCCGGAGGCGTAATGTACTGCAAAAACAGAAATGAGCTATGATTAGTTCACCAATCAAGTGGATGCGAAAGCATAAAAATTCACTAAGGCATAGCCTCGCCCAGCAAGCAGGGCCTGCAAGGCGATAGCTTTGAAAAAGCTTCACTTCATGGATAAGACTGCATCTTTGCAGAAAATATCCAAAGCGCCAACTTCGCTTAAAGCAGGAAGTGGCATAGCCCTAAGGGCTGACGTCATCAAAAGGACATCATGGTCGACAGTCGTCCTTCGTGGCCACGACTGAAGGAACAGACCCATATCCTGTTCCTCAACAGGATGGAGACTGCCCAAGCAATGGCTTCCTACGGAAGCCTAAAAGAAGAACTGTTCAGTTCTTATTTCCCTGGTGCAAGGAAAATAGGGAAGTTCAGGGAAACGAGTTCCCTAATGAGGATAGATCCCATTCGATCGTCCTAAATAGCCAAATGGCTGGCTCCAAAGGAAAAGAGACCTCGGTCTCCAATCAGACAGGAAAATTCCTTACCGGTGACTGGTCGCTCGATGACCGGAGGAGGAAGGCCCTCCGCCGCAGAAGTCGCTGCTTCCTTACCCGCTCGTCTTTTGGGCGCCATTAAGAACTGCAAAAGTTCTCGAAGTACTCTGAAGTAAAGGAGGAAGAAGGAGAGGAAAAGACAGAAATTTCTCTGAAAAAAGGAGATCTTTTCCATGTTCAGCCCGATCGGGCCTTTATAGGCCAATCAGCGCCTGAAACGAGGCCTCGAAAAAGGCCCATGCCGCCGTTTCGAATTAATTCGAAACAGCGCCCGAAGCGCCTTCCCGAGAAGCGCCGGTTCAACTCTACTAAGAGTTAAACTTCGCACTAGTGCAAAAGTGCGGACTTCGCACAGTCCTTCAAGGGCTTCGCCGAGAGGCCTACCTTAGCCCTCTAAAAAGCGTGCTGCTCGCGGTATACACCAGTCTCGCGAAGATCATTCGAAGGAAAGACTATGTCCTTAGCTCCGCACACAGTCCAGCCCAGCAATGGCCGAACTCCCAATGAAAGCAAGCAAAAATCAAATGAACAAGAGATGAACTTTCATTGATAGAAAGGGTACATTTGATATTACATCAAAGTTGTGTTTTATATAACACACCAAGTTGCCTAACAAGGTCATTTGCATAAAAGGCATACAAGCGGTTTTATCTGCTCCCAGGCCAGACCAACGGGACAGGAAGGGCCTTCCTCCTGCATAAGACCATAATCAGTGGTGCCGCAAGGACATGGTCATTTTTCTCCACAAAAATGGCAGATCTTGCTAGGCCATTTTTGTTGAAGCCTGGCAATAAAAACCTATCGCCGCCAACACGATAGATCACGTATAATGGGAATTGGCAGTGGTACCAGTAATCTAACAGGCGCGATATCCGCTTTCCTGAAGTGGACCGCCCCAAAGGCCACCAAAGTTGAAAGTCGGCAATGATGCTGGCGATCCCACAGGCGACGCCCATTATCTTGAAGCGGATCCTCTCCGATAAAGGCGACGGCCAGCCTCACCTCAGAACGAATCATCTCGGATAAGAGGCTGCCAACAGCCCCTGGGACGCGCATCCGCTGCCCCGAATTGTTCCTCCTGCTTAAAAGTAAAGCTTCAACCGGGGAAGCATAAGGCAATTTCATGGTTTCTTCCATCAAGTTACCAGACTGGCAAACATAGCTCACTGCAAGGCAAATTGGAGCAAGTTAACAGTCAAGCACAGAAAAAGCCGCAAAGATATTAAGTCAGATTCTTGGGCGGCAAAGCAATCCGACTTCAGCAGAGGACAAGCTCCGCCTGCACAGCAACTAATGGACTAGCTCAGCAAACGCCAAGTCCTAGCCTCACCTCTATGGCAAAGTCAGACACAGTCTCAACATTCACCAATATGGCAAGACTGGCTCAACCTTTGAAGAGACCAAGTCCTAAGTTCTGCCTGTGTAGCGGACTCAACTTGCAATGATCTTTCTGTGATCAAGTCAGAATGATAGCTTCACTGGGAAGCTATGCCAAAATTCTTCTCTGCAGATCAGCCAAGTGCAAGATGAAGATCAAGGGAAGCTAATCCCTGAAGCAGCTGTCAAAGGGAGATGAATCCCCTAAAATCGGTGAAGTCGTTGAACGATCAAGACTTACTGGTCCTTGGCCGGTTAGACAACCAGAGTGGGCTTTCCCACTAATTCAGAGATCTGAGTATCTCTCACAACCAAGAGAAGAGAAGGAAGGCAAAACATTTCTCTTCAGAGGACCTCAAGTGTCCTATTTATAGGCCCCATGGCCTGAGCACTCTCACCCCAAGCGTGGAAGCACGAGCGCATTCAAGGCATTTATTGCGCCTTGATGGAAGGGACGGTTTCCCCTTGGAACCGTGCAAAGGGAGAAAACGTCTCCCTCATAAAAGGCACTTATGGCGCCTTGAAGAAAGGGAGTATCCTCCCTTGGAAACGTGCAAATCGGAGAACATCTCCCTCGATTGGCGCGAAAGAAGGAATGATCCTCCTCGTAACCGCCCCACGGCAGTTGGCTTTGAAAAGGCAACAGGAGTTCCAAAGCGAACTTATTTCTTGGAAGCCCAGATGCGGAGCTACCCCGACGCGAAGCTACTCGCGGACCAGTGCAATTCTTCGGCGAATTCATCCCAAAGCAGGATTGAAGGCGAAGCTGAACTCAACCATCATGGCGACGTTCATACTCCACATACTATCACAGCAGTTCAAAGTGTTTCGGAGTCTGAGCTATTGCAGACTCTCGAAAACTTTGAAGGGGGTCTTGTTGACACTTAAAAAAGACAAGATTCTCATTGGTCCGAACGATGTCTAAACTTGTTGACATTTACAAAAGACAAGGGACAGACAAGCTGAAGACCAGTTTCCACCCACCTCCAAGGGACAAGGAAGCAGCTCGGACTCCACTGATCCAGCAAGCAGAACAGTGAACCCGGATTGTTTCTAAACAGACCTCAGCAGGTCTAAGATGCTAGCATTTAGCATTACATTAGCCCAAGGAGATAGCCTCGTTTGAGAGGCTAGCATCATCCAGAGCATCGCCAGGAAGCTAACTGATAGCTTCGCCGAAAAGCCTCTTTTCGGACCTCGCCAAGAGTTGCCTCTAGCTCCGCTATGAGCTTCAAAGCGGGCAGCTCCGTTGTCAACCTTTGACCAATCAAATCTCCTGATGAGATCGGATCCAATCTGATCAAATCCAATTAGGATTCAAATATGGCAGGTGATTGCCGCAATCTCTTGACTCTCTTGAAACGAGTAAGAGGATCAGAGAAAATCCTCCAACGATATGGAAAGGATCGAAACAAATCGGAAAGATCAACCGACTTGCCATTTTCTAGCTCCGCAGAAGCTATCCTAGCCTCGCAGCAAGGCTACTTTCCAGATTCAAACAGATTCGGTTCAATCTGTTTCCATATCTTCAAGGGGACGACTATACCCTTGCTCTCCCTATAAATAGCCCGCCAGGGGCACAAGGGGAGGAGGCTTCCAGAGATCGGCGATCAATCAAAGTGGGCTTCTGCTCCCAAATCAATCCTCTGCTGATCAGGAGAATCGGACTTCTTCATAACGCACCGTGCGTTCTCTAATTCAGAGACCTTTCAAGAGAAATACTTCTCCTTTCAGGGTGGCGATACCCTAGCAACCTCTTTTCCTCAAGGAATCTCCGGAACCAGGCGAGAAGGAATTCCTCACAGAAGGCGGTTTTGAGAAGTAGCAAGAGGGTTCTACCAATCCTCTGTTCTCTGATTCCCGGAACCAGGCGAGAAGGGAATCTTATCGCTCGCATCGTCAAAGGGACAAAGTGGTCGCGCGCTGACCAGACTCCTATCGGCACATTTTCCCAGAATCTCTGAGGAGATCTACTTGTAATCTTTTTTAAGAATACTTGTAATTTAGCTCCTCAAACTCTTTTTTTTGTAAGTTTTCCCCTTTTGCAAACATAAAGGAAAACACTGAGTTATTCTCCTCTTCAGATGAGACTTGTGTGGCTCAGAGTCAGAATTCTCTTCATTCTCGGTATTCACAGAGGATGAGCTCTCCCCTTCCTTCCATTAGCCCTTGGACTTCTTGGAAGGAGTCTTAGCCTTCGGCTTCTTTTTGTCCTTAAGTAGCTATGATAGCATCTGCTTAAGGGTGGTCGATAGATTTTTGCTGGGCTTGAATTATATCGAATTGCTCCCGTTAGACTCGGGCCTACTTTTCGAATCTCTTGGCTATCTCTTCGGAGTTCCCGCCATGTAAGTAAAAGTAGTTATCCTCGAGCTAGAATTCAAAGACTGGGATTCGATAATGACGAAATGCTCATCATTCACGTCAACCCCTTAGCCAACAGATTATAGTCGACTGCGGCGATCGTTCTTGTGCAGGTCTGAGTGTGTACCCTTTCAGGTGATAAGAATATCTTTCAAACTTGGAGAATGATCAGTATTCGACTCCTCTGAGTTAACAGGCAATTGTTTTCCCTTGGACTTGCTTGGTATGGAACTCGGCCCCATCATATTTGCAGTGACTTCTGGGTACTCGACATCGGAGAATGATTTTCTCTTCCTAGATCGTCATCTTTTGGCTGAATTCGAAGCCGCTGACAACCGGCTAAAAACTGAAGGTTTATTTATCTGAAAGCCGTAATGGCAATTAGAGAGCACTGCCGAGAATAGTTGCTCGCAGTGGCATCGAGGGGCAATCTGATAGACGCTCTCTTCCTTGTCAGATAGTCTCTTAGGTCCATTGAAGGGATGTCTGAGGAACTAGCCTCGAACCCCTGGAGGTGAGGGCTTTTTGGCTGAGCACGGGTCTCGCATTTCCTTGTTGAAACGCAGACCTCGCGTTGAGTTGAAATGTGGCCTTCGCGTTTTGTTGAAACGCGGGCCTTGCATTCTGGGACAGACAGAACGCGAGCCTCACATTTCAGAGCCATCAAAACACGGGCCTCGCTTTTGATGCAGATCTCGCATTGTTGAAGAACGCGGTACTCGCGTTCTGGGATAGAAACGCGGTCCTCGTGTTGCTTAAGAGAAACGAGGGTATCAACCTCGCGCTTTGAATCTGCAGAACATATTATCTCTGTAGAATCTTTAATCTGTTGTCGACGAGCGCGGCACTTTTGTCGACGTTCAGTATTCCAGTTAAGCCGAATGGATTGTTGGGAATCCCCGACAACCTGAATTGCAGAATTTGGAGAGGAGGAGGACGGCGGAATTGGCCTTCAACGTCTCTTTGGTCATGCGCCACAACCTTTGCCCTGTTGGTCTCTTGAGAGACGTTGACGCGGGTGGCATAGGTTGCACAAGAGGTTTTCAAAACCTCTTCAAAAGTGGTGCCCTTTGCATTGTGAATAGTGGTGCGGGCCATTTCAAGAGTAATCTCTGAAGAGATTCGAGAGCAAGTCTCAAAAGAGACTTTGCAGAATTACCGCATTGCTTTGGGGCTGGCTGAGCCTGAGGAAAGAAACTCCTCAAACTTCTCTGGTTGAATTCAACGATAAAAGATTCTACCGCCTTCCTGAGGAGCCAGACATCGGCTTGCACCACAACATTCTCGTCAGTAGAGGAGTCCCAAGAGGAGTCGCTATCTTTTGTTTGGTTGAAAAAAGGTTCTCGAATCGGTGTATGACTTCTTTGACTGGCTAGAAAATTACAATGAAACGATTCCGATTACAAATGAGGGAAGAAGACTCGGTTCTCTCCTTTGTTTAAAGCTGGGTTATTTTGAGTGGCGATGGAGAGTGATTTATGTTCTCTGTTGACTGACCGACTGTCTATCTTCTCTTCAGGATGCTCTCAAAAACTAATCAGAGAGGAACTCTATTTTTAACATGTAAAGTGTTTAGAGTTCACTGATTACTCCTTTCTCCTCTTCTCCAAGAGTTCTCTCTTTGGATTCAAAAAGAGTCTGGATTCAAAAAAGTCCTCTCGATTTCAAAGAAGTCCTCTTCTTCATAGCAACGCAGGCTATTTATAGGGAGTCATAGAGGTATTGTCATCCCCTAAAATCCCTCCATAATGGTTTAACTCTCCAATTTTGTAGGGAGTTAATTGACCCAGTAACGGGAGTCTGTTACAACAGAAATGCGAATCTCGCGCTGGACGCGGACCTCACGTTGTTTGTTGTAGACACAAGCGTCTAAGAATGCAAAGTTGCTCAGACTTGTGTTTGAAGTGAGACGCAAGATTTCCCAGACCCGCATCTAAAGAAGATCGCCAAATTGCTCAGACCTGCGTTTGAAATGGAACGCGGAGTTACTCAAACTCGCGTTGGATAGGACGTAGAGTTACTCAGATTCGCGTCGAACGCGGGCTTACTCAGTCCTGCGTCTGAAGTTCTGTGCTTTTCGGGACGCGAGGTCTGTGTTTCAGTTTAAAATGCGACCTTCGCATTGAAGTGAGGTTCACGTCTGATGCCTTGTTCTTGGTGATTTTTGAACAACCTACACCTATTAAAGAGGATGGAAACTGGAGTTTGATCTATTGGGGATATTTGCATGATCCGCCAAGGATATTCAAAAAGGTTTTACTATTAGTGGTTTAATGTTACTTGATAGGCTTGATCTGTAGTTCATTTTACCAAAAAAATGATTACAGTTTGATGTGATCCCATCATTCCATGGACAGGAATTGGCAAGGAACTTTGGTGGAATTGACCGTTCTTTGCAAAATATAAGAATATTGCAAAAGAATTCCGCCGCGGAATAGGAGACAGTGTTCTCAAAATTTGTTCGGGAATCAAATCGATCTTGCCAGGGAATAGGAGAACAATACTCCTAAAATGAAGGAAAAGTCAGAGATGAAAATTTTAATATGATTTTTTTGCTTTGTGGATCTACCATTCCATTGAAGGAAGGAATTGGTAGAGAATTCTGGAGGAATCAAATGGGGATCAGGTTCTTTAGAATTTTTAGCAAATCCTCAGCTATCAACGGATTTGTAAGCCTTTACCAACTACAGTTTGAGTTGGGCTAGCCATGCTATTTCTCTCAGCATGATGAGTTGTCGAGGACTTTACGTGGGCTTAAAAGCCAACTTTTTCCTCTATACTTAGCCATTAAGGGTTTAGGATCATTTTGCTACTTTATGTAATTCCGTGGGAATGTCAGTTAGCAATTAACATTTCTCATGAATCTTTTCTGGGTCTCTAGTGTTGACACCGTGCAACATTGTCTCCTGATGTTCGATCAGCCTGACTCCAAAGGGATCCCCAATGATCAGAGGTATAATATTAACTTTATCAGGTATAACATTTCTTCAGGAATTTGCCATTAGTTGGCATCATAAGCATGTCATTGTTTGGATTGGACAGGCGATATGCACTATTTGAGTAGACTGTCTCTACTACAAATGGCCATTCCTATTTAGGTTGGAATTTGCCTTTGGACTTGTGTATCATGACCATAGGTCGTCTGACAGGTAAGACCAAAGCTTCTTTCTAGAAAATTCTCTCTTTGACTTATTTGTTGAAAGCCTTTGAGATTCAAGCCTGATAAAGCTCAATACGCTGTTGAGTCTGTAACCACTTCTCGTCTAGCGCTTCAAGCTCTTGGAGATGTAACCGGTGGTTATCTTCATCAGTTATCTTGGTTCCCAAGCAATACGAAGTGATTATATTTGAATCTCTAGAGGTATAACTGCTTCACATTCGTTATACCAGAGAAAAAGGCGTATTGCCTGTTGGGGTTCAGACCGTAGTTTGATAGGCCCAAAGACATTCACTAAGCTTCTCATTCCAATCTCGTTTGCTTGCGGAGATGAACCTTTTGAGAAGCTTAGTGATCGTATTATTGACTTCTGCTAACCCATTGGCAGTAGGGTTGTAAGCAGTTGATGCCACATTCTGAATCTGGTACTTATTGCAGAACTGATAGAATGATTGACTTGCGAATTGGGGACCATTATCGTTGGATGATCCATCTAGGGACACCAAATCGGTGGATGACATAATGTTTGATGAAGTTGACCATGTTGGTGGTTTTAACTTCAGCGAGCGAGACTGCCTCTGCCCACTTTGAGAAGTAAATAGTTATCGCAAGGATGAACCGATGACCTTTAGCTCACGGAGGACTGATTGGCCCTATTATATCAATTCCCCAAGCTTCAAGTGGTCATACTGCGACTGTAGGATATAGTAGTTCTGGGGGTTAGTGTATAAAATTCGCATGGATTTGACAAGCCTTACACCTTTTTGCATATTTGACTGCATCGGTGGTCATAGTCGGCCAATAATGCCAAGTCGGTGCAATCGATCCTTGAGCTTTGGACCTGGTTGATGAGCTCCACATACGCATCATGAGCTTCTTTGATTACTTTTTGTGCCTCTGAATTGGATAGACATGAAAAAGCATACCATCATATGAACAGCGGTATAGCATTTTTACCATTGCATCGTAGTAAAATCGATTAGACCTTCGTCGAATAGACACCGCTTCCCTAGGGTCATCGGAATATACCGTGCAAGGCATAGTCGATGAGCAAGAATCACTAGTCCCTTGGTTCGAAGTTTGTCGAGGTTGTATGAACTTCAATTACCTCTAAACCGTACATGGGACAGAAGAGATGACAGGTGGCCACCATAAGTTGATAATTAGTATTGACAGGTAAAGCCAGTGTATCTGCTAGCACCGCTAGAGCACCTGCCTTTGTATTTTGGAGGCGGGATATATGACTGATGTAGAAGCCTTCAAATGTAGTAGCTAACTGAACGGTTGCATGATGATAAGGTATGAGGTCTTCATGACGGACCTCATATTCACCTTGATTTGCTTGATGATCAACTTGGAATCGGCATAAGCTTCAAGGTATTGTACCTCATTTGTTGAGCGAGCTGGAGGCCAATGAGCAAAGCATTATACTCGGCTACATTGTTGGAACAAGATTCCATTAGTGAGAATGCACAAGGAAGAACGTGATTCTGGGTGAGATAAATACTACCCCCACTCTGACAACAATCTTGCCTTTTGGTCTGGTTCTTGATGCACCATCGAAGTATAGCTGCCATACATCATTGCTTGAAGTTATGTTGGCGTCGATAACTTCATCCGGAATATCTTCATGTAGCTTTGAAGATTCTAGAACTGGATGAGGTGCTAAGAAGTCTGCGAGGGCTTGACCTTAATGGCCTTCTGGGGTACAAACATATCACATTGGGACAACAATATGGCCTAATTAGCCAACCTGAAGTTCAGGGAACTCGGCTTTGTCATCAGAATCCAAAGGGGATTGACTCTTGAAACGACATGAATAGTCTGTCTGACAAAGTAATGTTGCATCTTCTGGATGGCGAAGACAAGAGCAAGATATTCCTTCTCGACTGGGTTATAGCGACTTTCTGCCCCAATCAAGGTTCTGTTGAGATAATAGATGGCTTGTTCGGCACCTTCATAATTTTTTGTACGAGTAGAGCGCTTAAAGCATAGTCCATGGCTATTACATTCAGTAAGAATTGTTCCCAGCGACAGGAGATGCTAGGACCGGAGGCTTAGTGAGGTATGCTTTGATATCCTCAAAAGCTTTTTAACAAGCATGTCCCAGACAAAAGATACACCCTTCTTCATTAGTCACGTGAATGGTTGACAGTGACTTGATAGGTTATGACAAACCTACAGATGTAGGTCAGCCTGCCTTGAAAACCTTGGAGTTCTTTGAGATTCTTGGAGGCTGCATATCTTGAATGGCTTTGATCTTGTCGGGATCAAGATGAATTCCTTTGGATGTGACAATGAATCTCAGAAATTTGCACTTGAAACTCCCAATAAATACTTTGTCGGGTTCATCTTCAGCTGGTGAGCCCGCATGAGATCGAACATCGTTCTCAAGTCATGGAGATGGTTATTCTTGTCGCGACTTTTGATTGCAATATCGTCAACATAACACTCCACTGTCTTTCGCAGGTGATCACGAATGATAGTACTCATTGCATATTGGTACGTGGCACCCATGTTTTTAAGCCAAATGGCATAACCATATATAGCAAAAACACACCCAACGATGTTCGAAATGATGTATGCTTTTCATCATTCGGGTACATCTTAATTTGGTTGTACCCTGAAAAGCCATCCATAAAGGACATCCTTTCGAAACCATTGTCAATCATGACATCCGTCGTAGATAACGGAAATTTATCTTTAGGACAAGTTATATTAAGATCACAAAAGTCAATACAGACTCAGATCTTTCCGTTCTTATTAAGGACAAGTACAATATTAGCAACCCAATCTGGGTTGTTCCTCTCGATTGAAGCCACATTCGATGAGTTTCTGGACCTCAGCTTCGATTGCCTCCATGAATTCCTTTGGATGTGACAATGAATCCCAGGAACTTGCTACTCGATTGGCATAAAAATTGTTGTTGTTTAAAACCCATTTCACAATTTACAAAAAAAAACAAACAAACAAACAAATAAAGAAAAAAAAAGAAAACAAGCCTATGCTAGGGTTGACTTAGACCTAGACGACTCCTAACTGGTTAACTGTCTACGAGGGGTACCATGTTAAAATCTGACCACAAGTTAATTGGCTACGTAGGGGCAACACCGGTGGGAGGTATCAGTGCCGGAGCAGCGGGCCTAATTATGCCAAACCACTATTCTTCGAGGTTTCGCCTCTAAATTTTCAACCTTAGACACTGATTTGACAAGAGTCAAATTCTAACAACTTCCCCCTTAGGTCAATCTCCTAAATGAGTTTGATATGTCCCTAGGGGCCAACGTTTAGCAAGTTTTATTAAGGCTTGGGTTGTGTGAGTGGTGAGGTGATTTTTGGGCTAAGGGAGGGTAATGACTTCCACCACCTTATCTTATATTGGGTTTTACCCTTAATTTCAATTTGTGCAAGTGTGCAATATAGATAAGAGTGAACACACAAAGCGAGTAAATCACCCATGTGTTTGTCCTAACTATATTTAATGCAATATGTACACCTCGGTCCAGATCACAACAACAGAAGAACAAAATACAGTATATTGGAATGGAAAATTGACACGTGCCTAGATGCAAATGTCTAAACCATTTTAAAATATCCAACTACCATATTTTAGTTCTTAATTATTACAGTGCACAGGTAATCTAAAAGGAAACTAGCAGCAGAATATAGCAATATACAAGAATTTACCCAACCACACACAAGCAAGTGTGAATTTCTGAAATACTAAAAATTTGACCTGCACACAAAAATAAAGAAGAAAAGTTAATAAAAATGTGAGATCAAACCGTTCCCATCCCCGGCAATGGCGCCGAAATTTGATTGGGAAAAAACTCGTGCACAAAAGTGTTATTTTGAAACGTATGTGTGCTTTGGCTTCCTCGATACTTCCGTTATAGCATAGAGGCTAAACGGGTCGAATCTATAATGACGGGGAGCGATAGTTTCATTTCTTGTAGATCATGTAATAGGGAAGAGAGTAGTATTTAGGATGAAAGTAAGAGTGCTTGTAATGGAGGGTGACACTCTATGAAAGGTTCTTTCTTTATCTCTACTTGTTTTCTTCTCTCTAACTCCTTTTACATACTTAGCTAATTTTCTCTCATGGCAACTAACTACTAACCATTAACTTGCTAACTCCTTACTAGATAATCCACACGAATCTAATAGCCTCTACTTACCCTTGCTCTTGCAAGAGCCATTGATGGCTCATGATGATGGATTCTAACTCTCTAACATCTAACTCTCTAACAAGCTAATATTACTTTATTCTGTACTTGCTCTAGTTTAGTTTTGATGGTTTAAATATTGCTTGCACTTGTTGTTGAGTTGGATGTAAAAGTGATCTTATGGGTCATGCTTTGAAACGCTCTTGAACCAAGGACTAGTGATGGTCAAGGATTCATGTCAGGCAACTATCACTAAGAGATTAGCATGGTTAGTGGAGCCATTAGTAGTTAGTAGTCATGAGTTTTCTTTTCTTTTTATTTTGTTTTAGAAATATACCAAAAATTGCAAATACATTCTTTTCTATGTTTCTCACTTCTTTGTTTTCACCGAGCTAGCAGCTGTTATCTTTGCCTTGAAGATTTGGAGGCATTATCTTCTGGGAGATAAAGTGTTGATATACACTGATCACAAGAGCCTCAAGTATATTTTCTCACAGAAAGAGTTGAATATGAGGCAGAGGAGGTGGCTTGAACTGATGGCGGACTATGATATTGACTTGCAATATCATCGGGCAAGGTCAATACAGTTCCAGATGCACTAAGCAGGATGCCAGAGAATAGAATGCTTGTCCAAATCACTCAGCAGAAGGAGTTGATTCAAGACTTTATCAGATTGGACTTGATGATAGCTCGAGGAACTGAGAAGGCAGGACAGTTCATGGCTTTGCAGATTCAGTCATCATTGATAGATGAGATCAAGGAAGCTCAAAAGGAAGATCCCAGATTACAGAAATTCCGAGCTCAGGTAGAGGCTGGATTGAGGACTGATATCTGTATTCATCCAGATGGTGCCTTATATTTTGGTAGCAGGATTTGTGTCCCTCAAGGAGATGTTAGACAGAAGATTTGGCAGAAGCACACAGTTCAGCATATTCCATCCACCCAGGGGAAACAAGATGTATCAGGACTTGAAGAAGCAGTTTTGGTGGAATGCTATGAAAAGGGAGATAGCCCAGTTTGTAGCCAAGTGCCTGGTGTGCCAGCAGATAAAGATAGAGCATCAGAGATCAGCTGGACTTCTACACCCCTTGCCAATACCCGAATGGAAGTGGGAGCACATCACTATGGATTTTGTCACGGCATTACCTCGTAGTCCCAAGGGTAACAATGCTGTGTGGGTCATCATTGATCGCCTCACCAAGTCAGCTCACTTCATACCATTCAGGGTAGGTCAGTCAACAGAGGTTCTGGCAGACAAGTACATGAAGGAGATAGTTCGTCTGCATGGAGTTCCAGTCAGTATTGTATCAGACAGAGACACAAGATTCAGATCTCATTTCTGGGAAGTCTCCAAGAAAGTTTGGGAACTCGTCTGAAATTCAGTACATCATCATCCTCAGACAGACGAACAATCTGAGAGGACTATCCAGATTCTTGAAGATATGCTAAGGGCCTGCATGATTGAATTCCAGGGATCATGGGAAGACCATCTTCATTTGGCTGAATTTTCTTATAATAACAGTTACCAGGCAAGTATCAAGATGGCACCATTTGAAGCATTGTATGGAAGGAAGTGTAGGTCACCGATTTGTTGGAATGAAGTCGGTGAGAGGGGACTTTTGGGGCCAGAGATTCTGATTCAGACCACAGAGAAAGTCAGAATCATCAGAGACCACCTCAGGGCAGCACAGAGCCGTCAGAAGAGTTGGGCTGACACACAGAGAAGGCCATTGGAGTTCCAGGCAGGTGACCATGTGTTTTTAAAGATATCACCTACCAAGGGAGTTATCCGGTTCGGTACTCGTGGAAAGCTTAGTCCGAGGTACATCGGCCCATTCGAGATCTTGGACCGTGTGGGAGATGTATCGTACAGATGGCTTTACCTCCATCTTGGATGGAGGGAGTGCACAATGTTTTCCACGTATCACAGTTGAGGAAGTATGTAAAGGATGATAGTCATATCCTGGATCACTCGAACTGGAACTACAACGGATTTGTCATATCAAGAGCAGCCGAGAGGGCCATATTAGATAGGAGTGTAAGACACTGAAGAGCAAGGCTATACCATTGGTATTGGTGTCTTGGAACAGACATGCACCGGAGAAGCCACATGGGAACGAGAGGATGTTATCCGAGAGCGTTACCTCAACTCTTCACATCTTGATTTGGTAAAAAAACTCTTTCCTTCTATTCTTTTCTACTGTTATCCCTCTCTTTTCCTTATCTATCTGTTACCTTTCCTGTTACCTTTCACCTTATGAAATTTCGAGGACGAAATTTTTGTAAGGTGGGTGGATTGTAATACCCTGTTCCCAGAATACGTACTTAGTTGCGTATTCAGTTTTCGACCGTATTTTTCGATTTACTTCCTGTATTTGACCGATTTCAATTTCAAATATCATTTTCCAATATATTAGATTTTATATGATTTTCTGGATTTTTCCTGAATTAAAATAAATTTCTTCAAAACCGGTGTCGACCAGTGTCGCTGATCGATTCCTGGATTTTATTTTACAAACGGTTAAGAATTTCTAGAAGATTCTTTAGACCTTATTTCTTAGAATGATATTTCCTACTTAAATACTTTTTCTGAGAATTTTATGAATTTATGAAAATTTCAATGGAGTCGGTAAATTACTGATTCCGGGATTTTAGTTTTAAAACTATAAAGTATTTCTTCAAACGGATTTCACTATACGTCTTCATATATTATTATTGATTTTTGGTAAAATTTACGAGTCGTTCCGAGATACTTGAATTTCGGACGATTTCGGTATTTCCCGAAATGTTTCCGCATCCCCGACTTAAACCCGGGAACTTGTATTTTCAATATTTTATTTTCTAAATCCAAGAGAAAATATCTTCTCCTTTATGATTTTTTTCTTTTTCCTTTCCTATTTCTTTCCTCCACAACCACAAGTTTTTTTTCATTTTCCAAAATTCCATTTTCTCCAAAAATTTCAACTCCACATTTTTCTCACCTACTTCCTCATTAAATGCCCATCTTTTCTCCCTCTCCCATGGCCGGCCAAGTGGTGGCTAGGAGAGACACCTCACCTCCCCTTTTTGCACAAAACCCCCTCTCAAATTCTTTATTTGCATCTCCTTTACAAAATCAAATCCTATATAAGTTTTCCTTTACATTCTTTTACTCTTTTCTTCACTTCACCAAGAAAATAGCCTTCACCATTTCCTTCTCCATCTCAAACCCTAACTCCAAAGCTCACCTAGGTTTTCATCTCCATCTCTAGCAACCATCTCTACCTTGAATTTGGATCGCATCTCTCTTCGTCGGAAGTATCGCCAAGGATCGAGTGGGTGATACCGTCGACTACGATCTCTTCCGAACTCGCATAGAACTTCGATTAACCGTTCGAGGTGAGTATATTACTCACCAGGACTTGTAAACTCCTTTGTGTACTTGTGTTGACAAATCATGCACACTTGTGACATAAAAATCATATTTTAGACCCTCAAACAAAACCCTAGAAATCTGTTTGTTTGCTGTTTCCCACGATTAGTCGACTAGACCTAGGGACTAGTCGACTAACCCCTTAGTTGAAACGTAACATTTTCTGATTTCACAGTTTTAGTCGACTAGATCCTATTACCAGTCGACTAGAGACCCCTAGTCGACTACTATCTTGACCTAGTCGACTAACCTTTTCCTGAACCAGAAAACCCAACTCTCGGCTCCAGTCGACTTAGCTTAGATATTAGTCGACTTGAGACCATTAGTCGACTACCATTTTTACCTTAGTCGACTAATATTTTCCTGAATAAACCCCAACTCTCTGTATCACAGACTTAGTCGACTTAAGTATCCGTTAGTCGACTAGTAGTTCCCTGTTAGTCGACTACCCTTACAACCCTAGTCGACTAACTTTCCTGAAACAGAATTCAACTCTCTGGAACCCAGTTAGTCGACTCATCCAGATCATTAGTCGACTTAAGACCCTATTAGTCGACTAATCCTTCTACATAGTCGACTAATTCTGACTGTTTGACTTAGTTGATTTCTTTTCTGGGATTGGATCTTATCATTGATACATGTGTGGCATATTATTCTTGTTCATGCTTCTTAATTGGTACTACATGACATGTTACTTGATAGACATTATCTCATATTACTTCATGACTTGTTATTACATATCATCGCTCCATAACTTGTTAAAATGTGAATATCACCACTTATCATGCCATCACTTGAACCAAGCATGATACACTTGACTTTTGCATAAAATGGACCAACTTACATATGGGTCGGGGGAAAACATGCGGATATCGATATGGTTCGTGTTTACAGTGGCTTTTAGGAATGTTGTGCAACTCATGTTCCGGTCTGACTGTGGGCCTCCAGGGGACCGAGGGGAGTGCTTGCTCCCTCTATTACTGGTACCATCATGATAAGGGCATACATAAGTCCCTCCTGTTTAGCCTAGCGGCTGCTTCCGTCACCAAGCAACGGAACAATCCTGGACCGTTATCCCGGGCATGTACGGGGTCCACTGTAAACATAGTTCGTCGATACAACCGCTGATTTCCAATAACAACCTTGCTTTACTAGGATATGGATCTATGTGCTCTGGGACGCTGGGTCACATAGCTAGATATCACAGTAAGACAAGTAATAATAATAAGATGTTAACTGTAGATCTAATGTATTAGGACTTTATCTCTTCATGCTTTTCATACTTGTTAGCTGATATTCCTTATATTGTTTCTTACTACTTATTCATGTCTCTTAGCCACTTGGCTGTAGTCCGTTTATTGTTTATATGTCTTGACTCCCTTGGATTTGCATATTCAGATTCCGAAGCTTGGACCGAAGTGGAGCCAACTGCTGAGGATCGAGCCTATCTTAGTGGGCAAGCTGACTAGTTCCAGTTCCCTTGTGCCAGACTCCTCATTTTTGACTCACGGGATCTTCTTTCTACTCGTGAGCTTTTTGTATACATTCTTGTATCTTGTTCTTTTGGACTTGGTTGTGATAAATGACACTTGTAAAGTGTAATAGTTATCATATCCTGTATAACTTTGTACATGTATTTTCATGTTGGCATATGCATGTATACCACGCTTTGTGTTGTACTCTGATCCTTGCTTGTACTTTTATGCTTAGCGTATATACGTGGGGGGGCAATTCCTGACCTACGTATATACGTCGCAGTGACGTCCCCGTATCCGTGGAATCGGGACGTTACAGTTGCGTAATATGAATGTTCTGATTACACTTCATATCTCTTATATTGTCGCAACAAGAGTGTCACATCTATTGTAACGGTCCCAGATGGTAATAACCTCAATTAACGTAAACTTCCTTATTAATCAAAAGATTACCATGATCCTCTATAAATTCTTAAAAGTTTTGACAGCATCTCCCTTGTATTTAATCACTTGCCCCGAATACAAAATATGTCAATATCAGCTTACAGCGCTTATCTCAATCCAAATACATAAATCGAACTCAATAATCAACCAGGCAGTCATAATAATATTTTAGCTTGACATCGCCTACTTATTAAGTCCATAGAGCAGAAAGATCTTGCTACCAGTATTCACATTAAATATGTGTTCGAGAGTATTCCTTTTGCCCCCACAATATAATTTAGAACCACTATAACCCAACTAATCATAGTCATTACTAACTACCTCATCTTTACATCAATATATCTAATAAGACATGCTACAAGTACATATCAACTAAAACTATAAGTATGTACAATAAGAACTTTCTATATAATAACACATCATTATATCTGTGATACGTTTACTAATAATGAACTCCTTCACAAAAACGCCAAGGCCTAAGCTAGCCTTCATCTTATCGCAACCTGAAAACGTGAAACTAGGAGGAAGTGAGCTCGATCGCTCAGTGAGTAGAGTCAAAAGAATATTAAAAGATGATAAATATAATCCATAAGAAACATGATGGTCCCAGTATTAAAGCAAGTCTAGGAGAATATAAAAGAGAGAGACAAAAAGTTGATGATATTGCATAATGTAATGATCAGGGCAATTGTCTCTATAATCTTCAAGGACGGTTTAACTATGTTATTTGTAAATTTTCTTTAACGCCTTTGTCTTTTTGTTTTCATTCTATAGGTATAGAGTCTATAAATTCAATTATATCTTTTCTCAATAAATTATAGATTAGTATCGAGTTTATCTTATGTAATCATTATCACATGCATATCTCATATATCATGCATAGAGTGTGCAACCCCGATTATCTCATATGTTACAGACAGTGGTACACCAACCACACTAAATAAATCATATTACATGTATACTCTGAAAAACACCTAGGGGGGTGAATAGGTGTAATTGCTAATCTAACAATCCTTTTAAAAATATGACGGATGAATGATGCAACGATCTCTCAAAACAAGACTAAGAGCCGAATACCCTGTGAGAGGTTCTAAACTCCTTCCTCCTGATTCCCCTTGAATGGGTTAGAGGTGCGCAATGCAACCTTGTTGTATGAGAATTGATCGAACAAGGGATGAATAAAATGCAATGATGAAATGCACACAAGATATATCACAAGTATCACAAACTAGAGGCAATAACACAAAAACTAGATCTCAAGTAAGTAATTGAAAGCAATAGAGTGCAAGAGAAATTTAAAGTAAAATGGACACAAGGCAATCGCATACACAAGATGTTTGTTTCGAGGTTCGAGCCACCGCTCTACTCCCCGCCTTCACCTCCGTGAAGGGTTTTCACCATCCACCGAGGACGCTTACAACGGTCTACCGAAGACCCGAGCACCGAGCTCCACCAATTACAATAACCTCTACCGAAGAGTGTCTCCACAAGAACAAGAAGAACACAAGTAACCAAAGTGATCACAACAAGATCACTAAACTCTTTACAATTTCTCACTCTTTTACAGCTTCCTTATAGAATGAGTAAGGGATTTTTGGCTCTAAGAAGTGTAGTGAGAAAACTCAGTTGTAGAGATGATTTTTGCTAGAGAACACAACTGAAAACAAGCTCAAGAAAGAGTTGGAGATGAAGAGCTTAAACACTTTTCTTTTCTTTTTGAAAACTATGAAAACTTGAGGATTTTTCTTGGTGTTTTGCAAGAGGCTATGCTCCTCTATTTATAGGGAGAAGAAAGGGTTAAAAATAATTTATTTTAATCTTATTTGACCTGAAAAAGTTCTCCAAAACCTCAGAAAAAGCCTGCTAAAACAGATCAATAAACAGATTTCAGAATTGCACAAAAGAGGAAAGAGCCGTTGGGCTTTTGCAGGCCTGGCGGTCGACCGGGCCGGTCGGCCGTCAGCTCTGCTGGCAAAGAGCCGTTGGGCTCGGGTCGACCGGTCGGGTCGACCGTCCTCTAAAAGAAAACACAGTTTTCTTCGGGCGGTCGATCGGGCGGTCGACCCACAAAACCCGAGAGCAACTGCTTTCAGTCGGTCGACCCGAGCAGTCGGCCGACAGACGTGCACAAACGTGCACGTCCTGATACTGGCGCCAGTCGACCGTGCCGGTCGGCCGGTCAAGCCTGAAACAGGAAAAACAGCAGAATTTTTGAACTTGGGAAATTTTGTAAAAATGTTTTGAAGTAAAGAAAAATAAGTAATATACTGGAAAGAGTATACATACATGATCTAAACATGATATTTATATTTGTAAAACTTAGGGTCATGTATATATATACTAAGACATGAAACAAAAGTTTTGACCATGAAAACTTGAATACAAAAACGTGTGTGTGTATCCTAGAGCCAATTTTCAAAACTCAAACTTTAACAAACTATTTCTTACATTAGTTCTAAGTACTACAAGTGCTTCAAGAGGTCTTTCACCAATATGATCTTCAAAACTTGATTCTTGAGCCCAAATTGAGTTGATTTGAGTCCAAAACACTTTCCTATAGGGAAGAAACCTTCTAGTTTAATTAGAACCCTGAAACACACTAAAACAACAAACATTATTAGTACAAATAACTAATATGTTTTGTAATCATCAAAACACACTAAAACGGGTGATTGTAACCTTGGGCCAACATACTCGATCACTTATAAATTATTTTTTGGTTCATCTTGTGTATAAATAATACGTGCCACTCAATATGCAAGTTCAATACTACATAATACTCATTTGTTTGTTGGTACACCCCCACACCATCAAGTTTATACAATTTCAATTATTTACCCATCATGTGGACTGATTTACCCAAAAGGCACATTCTATGGCACTTGGTTAATAAACATAGTATTAATATTAGTATTTAATGTTCGATTTAGATTCATAGCATATCCATATAAGTATTATATATCTAGTATGTAATATAAGTGGTATGATCATCACTCGTACTTAACCAGCAATATATGATTTCATACATAGATAAGATCAATCAATCAACGAAAACAATCACAGCTACCTGATCTTATATGCAAACATGCATACTTCATGTTTCAACAGCATATATCATTCAGGCACACCCCCTGTCTACCACGAATTGATAATAGTACAGAATTCAGGTACACCACCTGTCCGCCACGAATTCTATATATATATATATATATATATATATATATATATATATATATATATAAAAATACCCCGCCACATACTCCATCGTGTACTCCGTCACAATTGTCACATCACAACATATCAACATGCAATATATACATTAAACTTGTCATCAATATATCAATCAATAAACAATCATCAAGAAGTTAACAACTCTATGTATGGTGGTACAATATAACACAAAGGTATATGTACAAGTACTATACACACTCTCATGTCTATACTTCTTAATGGTGTAACCGACCACTTGAACCAATTCTTGTGTATGTCTCATATACATATACATTTATCGGGTTAGTGTCACGCTACTCATTGATACTTTATCCAACTACTAATCTTACTAAATAATGATGATTATTAACTGACGTAATAATTTATGGTTATCATTTTTTATAGAATTATTATCACACCTCAATAGCTATATTATGGTTACAATAATGATTAAACTACACAGTTGTTATACCAATTAGCTGCCTTTTTCTAATTGAAGCTTAGTTCTTTTTAAATCCAATATTGTTATATATATCGTTCAAGTGTCATACAAGGATTTGGTACCTGACATGCTAGAACTAGTTCATAAGACTCGCTTTACAATATCTATCGTAGGCTTGATGTATCGGCACTTAATAAGTTCAAAAGTCATGCCTCCACAAGGAACTTTCAAGTCTTCTCTTTACCACATGAAAGTTACTTGAAGGGAAATAGGCGATAAGACTTGAAATAAGGTATTCTAAACCAAAGAAAGGAGAGCACCTTTATTTATAAAGCGCGACATATAATATCAAATGCAAGTGAGCGGATACGTGCACTATTCATGAAAATGTAACTAGTCACTGAATGATTTCCGCTTCCTGAAGTAGAGGATGCAAAATGTTATAAATTTAACATGACAAGGTGTAGGATCACCTAGAGGAGGGGTGAATAGGTGATGGCTAATCTAATGGTCACTAAATGCCAAATAATGCGGAATTAAAAACTATTATGACCTAAATAAACTATTTAAACTAAACACCACGTATAACACAAGAGTGTAGCCGAATTCCCCGTGAAGGGCTCTGGACTAACTCCTCTAGATCCCCTAGATAAGGGTTGAGGTGTCGCGTTGGCTCTCTTGGTTGAATACAAGTGTTAGCAAACAAACCCAAGCAAGTATAACAATTAAGCACACAAGGTATATCAAGCATATAAAGATGAACACAATTTAAGCATGCAAGATATAAACAAGAGACAAAGAGAGATAGAGAGTGAGCAATCGCAAACACAAGGGATTGTTTCGAGGTTCGAGCACACTTGCTCTACATCCCCGCCTTCGACACACGAAGGATTTCTACTATAATCGATCCCACCGGATCACTCGGTGCCGCAACACCTACAACGAGGAGAGTATGTTTCATCCAAAGAACTTGTGCACAACAAGCTCCGGCTGCAACATACTCTGCCTCGGCGGTTGAAAGGGCTACCGAATTTTGCTTTTTGGAAGACCAAGATACAAGACAATTACCTAAGAATTGACATGTTCCACTTGTGCTCTTCCTATCTACCCTACAACCCGCATAGTCGGCATCCAAAAAACTCGTCATTGAAATTGGCCGGTTTTCGGATACCACAAACCCATTTCAATAGTGCCCTTAAGGTATCTAATTATGCGTTAACCGCAATTATATGAGACTCTTTAGGATAAGATTGAAAACGTGCACAAAGACAAACGGAAAATATAATGTCCGGCCTACTAGCCGTCAAATACAATAAACTACCAATCATGCTACGATAAAGCTTAATGTCTACACTTTTACCTTGTTCATCCTTATCAAGCTTTGTGGTTGTTGCCATGGGAGTTTTGCTCACTTTAGATCTTCAAGCCCGAACCTTTTGATTAATTCCTTTGTGTACTTGGCTTGATTGATGAAGATCCCATCCTTCCTTTGCTTGATTTGGAGTCCAAGGAAATAGTTGAGCTCCCCCATCATAGACATTTCAAATTCATCCTTCATGCATGATTCAAAAGCTTGGCAAAGAGATTCATTAGTAGAACCAAAAATAAGATCATCTACATAAATTTGCACAATGAGAATATCATTTTCTACATGTTTTGTAAACAATATTGTATCAAATTTTTCTTTCTTAAAACCATTTGAAATAAAAATGAAGAAAGTCTTTCATACCAAGCCCTAGGGGCTTGTTTTAAACTATAAAGAGCTTTATCTAATTTAAACACAAAATCCGGATGTGTAGGATCAACAAACCCGGGGGGTTGTTCAACATACACCTCCTCTTCAATAAAACCATTTAGAAAAGCACTTTTAACATCCATTTGAAATAATTTAAAATCTTTGTATGAGGCAAATGCTAGTGTCATCCGTATGGCTTCAAGCCGTGCTACGGGTGCAAAGGTTTCTTCAAAATCGATTCTTTTGATTTGAGTGCAACCTTGGGCAACTAACCTAGCTTTATTCCTAACAACGTTACCCGATTCATCCAACTTGTTCTTAAAGATCCACTTAGTACCAATTGTTGGTCTATCGTGGGGCCTAGGAACAAGGTGCCAAACTTGGTTGCGCTCAAATTGATTGAGTTCCTCTTGCATGGCTAGCAACCAATATGAATCGGCCTCGGCTTCGAGGACGTTCTTGGGTTCAACATGAGAAATAAATGCATAATGTCCACAAAAGTCATGAAGTTTAGAGCGAGTGGTTACCCCTTGATACCTCACCTATGACGAGGTCCTTGAGATGATGAGGATTGTATCTCCAATCCTTTGAAAGTTGATGAGTAGGCTCCACTTCATTTGATTGATGTTCATTTCCTTGAGCCTCTTCTACTTTAGCTTCACTTCCTTCATCATCCTTTGGCTTGTCTCCCATAGTAGGTGTATCTTCCAAGGTCACTTTCTTCAAGCCTTCATCCAATGCATCTATTTCTACAACATTCTTAACAAACAAGTTAGATTCTTCAAACTTAACATGTATAGACTCCTCAATAGTCAAAGATGATCTATTGAAGATTCTATAAGCCTTACTTGTATTAGAATAACCCACAAAAATTGCCTCATAAGCTTTAGCATCAAATTTTCCTAAATTATCTTTTGTATTTAAAACAAAACATTTGCATCCAAAACCTTGAAATATGAAACATTTAGTTTTCTAGAAAAGTACATTTCAAAAGAAGTTTTTGAAGTATTTTTACACAAGAAAACACGATTTGATATATAGCATGATGTATTAATGGCCTCGGCCCACAAATAATGTGGTAGACCATATTCACTTAGCATTGTCCTAGCCATCTCTTATAAAGTTCGATTTTTCCGTTCAACTACTCCATTTTGTTGTGGAGTTCTAGGACAAGAAAGTTCATGCTTAATTCCATGTTCTTCACAAAAAGTGGTAAAGGGTAGGTTAATGAACTCACCTCCTCTATCACTTCTTATTCTTAAAATTGAAGTATCTTTTTCCTTTTCAACTCTTTTCTTAAAGGCTTGAAAATGTGAAAAGACTTGATTTTTGTGTTCAAGAAAGAAAACCCAAGTAAACCGTGAAAAGTCATCAACCAAAACAAATGCAAATCTACTCCCACTTAGACTTTTGGTTTGAGTAGGGCCAAATAGATCCATATGGATTAGCTCCAAAGGACGTGATGTCATGATATCCTTAATTGATTTGAAAGAAGACTTAGTTTGTTTCCTAAATTGACATGCGTCACAAACTCGGTCCTTTTCAAAATTCAAATAAGGAATACCTTCACCATTTCCTTTGTGTTTAACCTAGATATATGGTCAAAAGAAATATGTCCTAATCTTCTATGTCCTAATCTTCTATGCCACAACCAAGAGTCATCATTGAGGGCTTTTAAACAAGTAATATTACAAGACATATTAGACATATCTATCATATAAACATTACTTTCACGAAAACCGGAAAACACACAAGTATTAGAAATTCTATCAATTACTTTACAAACTACATCATCAAAAACAACATCAAAACCTTTATCACAAAGTTGACTAACACTCAAGAGGTTATGCTTGAGGCCATCAACTAAAACTACATTCTCAATTAAAGGGGATGTGCCGAGTTTTACATTACCAATACCGATGATTTTACCCTTGGCATCATCTCTGAAGGTGACGGTGCCACCTTCATGGTATCTTGATAGGGTTGCAAGTTGTTGATGTCCCAAGTCATGTGCCTTGAGCAACCACTATCAAGATACCACAATCCTCTACGTCGTTGGCCTTGGAAGGTACCTACATCATTTAACAAAATTGTTGACTTTGGTACCCAAATTTTCTTGGGTCCTTGAAAGTTAGTGTTTCGAACCCAAACATTATGACAAGATGCACTTAGTCTATCATAGCAAAATTAGCTAAGTGCCCTTTCCGCCCACAATGTGAACATGAGAACACTCTTCCATACATGAATGCATGATGTGTGTGTGAAGTGTGAGCATGTCTTGGGGGTTTGCCACGATGTAAAGGTTGTGTGGTATGAACATGAGCATGAGCATGGTAAACATTTTCTTAGGGGCTTATTTCTTAGGAAACATGGCCTCTATCTTCTTCTTATCAAATTCACAATTTTTCAAAACAATTCCTAATGAGTCTATTCTTCTTTAAGCATGGTAATCTCATTAGAATCAATTAGTCAGGACTTGCCTTTACAAGAAATCTTATATTTGTCAAAATCTTTTTGGGTGGAAACAAGAGTGGAAAGTAATTCATCTTTTTCTTTAGAAAGAGTAAAAACTTGATGATTAAGAGATTCATTTTCCTTTTTCATTTTTAAATACTTTTTCTTAGGAAATCATAATTATGTGATAATTCTACAAAAGCTTCTCCTAGTTCATCCATGGAAAGTTCATCATTAAGAGAAGTGGAAGGGGTTACCTTGCTTGTGCTCTCATTGCCATGAAGCACATGTTGGCGGTATCAATCTCCTCCTCGGATTCGCTCTCGGAATCCCATGTAGCTTTCATTGCCTTCTTCTTGTAGGGTTTCTTTGAGGTGGAGGGCTTTACTTTATCCGGGCATTCCGCAACAATGTGTCCCGGTCTTTGGCAATTGAAGCAAATAATCTTTCTTTCTTCTTTGCCTCCTTGCCATCTCCTTCTTCCTTGGAATTTAGCCTTGTTATACATCCTCCGGACGTTCTTTACAAGAAGTGAGAGCTCTTCGTCATCTTCTTCTTCATCGTCTTCGTCGGAGTGTGTGGATTGACTTTTGAAGGCTATAGTCTTCTTCTGGAAGGAGCCATGTCCTCCCTAGCTTTTCTCTCCATCTCATGGGTTTTGAGGTTCCCAATGAGACCAATTAGCTCCATCTCCTCCTTGTCATTGAGTTCCTTCAAGGTGGTTGCTTTCACTTCCCATGAAGGAGGAAGAGCCCAAATGATCTTTCTAACTCTTTGATCGTTGTCGATAGCATCACCTAGAGAAGAAAGTCCATTAGTAATCTTAGTAAATTTTGTAACCATATCATCTATGGTTTCATTTTCTTGCATGCAAAAATTTTCATATTGGGACCGAAGAAGGTCTATCTTAGCCCTCTTCACTTGTGAGGTCCCCTCATGTGTAACTAGCAAGTGTGTCCAAATTTCATATGCGGACTTGCAATGAATAACACTAGCTATATCATCATCATTAAGGGCTTGAAGGAGTGCATAATGAGCCCTAGCATTGGCATCAAATTCCTTAGTCTCAATTTCGGACCAAGTGGATTCATCACCGGGGGGTGCACTAAAGGGTTTGGTCACGGCCTTTGCAACTCGACTTCCTAGAGATTGCAAGAAAACGGTCATCTTAACCTTCCATATGGGAAAGTTAAGTCCATCAAACTTAGGGGGTGTCTTAATACCATCGGCCATCTTTACTAAGTGAGAATGAATGAAATGATTAGCAATATTAGGATCTCTCTAAGTTGTTAAGCCAAGAGCCTAGAGTCCAAGCTCTGATACCAATTGAAAAACACCTAGGGGCGTGAATAGGGTAATTGCTAATCTAACAATCCTTTTAAAAATATGACGGATGAATGATGCAACGATCTCTCAAAACAAGACTAAGAGCCGAATACCCCGTGAGAGGTTCTGAACTCCTTCCTCCTGATCCCCTTGAATGGGTTAGAGGTGCGCAATGCAACTTGTTGTATGAGAATTGATCGAACAAGGGATGAATAAAATGCAATGATGAAATGCACACAAGATATATCACAAGTATCACAAACTAGAGGCAATAACACAAAAACTAGATCTCAAGCAAGTAATTGAAAGCAATAGAGTGCAAGAGAAATTTAAAGTAAAATGGACACAAGGCAATCACAAACACAAGATGTTTGTTTCGAGGTTCGAGCCACCGCTCTACTCCCCGCCTTCACCTCCGTGAAGGGTTTCCACTATCCACCGAGGACGCTTACAACGGTCTACTGAAGACCCGAGTACCGAGCTCCACCAATTACAATAACCTCTACCGAAGAGGTGTCTCCACAAGAACAAGAGAACACAAGTAACCAAAGTGATCACAACAAGATCACTAAACTCTTTACAATTTCTCACTCTTTTACAGCTCCTTATAGAATGAGTAAGGGATTTTTGGCTCTAAGAAGTGTAGTGAGAAAACTCAGTTGTAGAGATGATTTTTGCTAGAGAACACAACTGAAAACAAGCTCAAGAAAGAGTTGGAGATGAAGAGCTTAAACACTTTTCTTTTCTTTTTGAAAACTATGAAACTTGAGGATTTTTCTTGGTGTTTTGCAAGAGGCTATGCTCCTCTATTTATAGGGAGAAGAAAGGGTTAAAAATAATTTATTTTAATCTTATTTGACCTGAAAAAGTTCTCCAAAACCTCAGAAAAAGCCTGCTAAAACAGATCAATAAAACAGATTTCAGAATTGCACAAAAGAGGAAAGAGCCGTTGGGCTTTTGCAGGCCTAGCGGTCGACCGGGCCGGTCGGCCGTCAGCTCCGCTGGCAAAGAGCGGTTGGGCTCGGGTCGACCGTCCTCTAAAAGAAAACATAGTTTTCTTCGGGGCGGTCGACCGGGCGGTCGACCTACAAAACCTGAGAGCAACTGCTTTCAGTCGGTCGACCCGAGCGGTCGGCCGACAGACGTGCACAAACGTGCACGTCCTGATACTGGCGCCGGTCGACCGTGCCGGTCGGCGGTCAAGCCTGAACAGGAAAAACAGCAGAATTTTGAACTGGGAAATTTTGTAAAAATGTTTTGAAGTAAAGAAAAATAAGTAATATACTGGAAAGAGTATACATACATGATCTAAACATGATATTTATATTTGTAAAACTTAGGATCATGTATATATATACTAAGGCATGAAACAAAAGTTTTGACCATGAAAACTTGAATACAAAAACGTGTGTGTGTATCCTAGAGCCAATTTTCAAAACTCAAACTTTAACAAACTATTTCTTACATTGGTTCTAAGTACTACAAGTGCTTCAAGAGGGCTTTCCCCAATATGATCTTCAAAACTTGATTCTTGAGCCCAAATTGAGTTGACTTGAGTCCAAAACACTTTCCTATAGGGAAGAAACCTTCTAGTTTAATTAGAACCCTGAAACACACTAAAACAACAATATTAATGGTACAAATAACTAATATGTTTTGTAATCATCAAAACACACTAAAAACGGGTGATTGTAACTTGGGCCAACATACTCGATCACTTATAAATTATTTTTTGGTTCATCTTGTGTATAAATAATACGTGCCACTCAATATGCAAGTTCAATACTACATAATACTCATTTGTTTGTTGGTATACCCTCACACCATCAAGTTTATACAATTTCAATTTATTTACCCATTATGTGGACTGATTTACCCAAAAGGCACATTCTATGGCACTTGGTTAATAAACATAGTATTAATATTAGTATTTAATGTTCGATTTAGATTCATAACATATCCACATGAGTATTATATATCTAGTATGTAATATAAGTGGTATGATCATCACTCGTACTTAACCAGCAATATATGATTTCATACATAGATAAGATCAATCAATCAACGAAAACAATCACAGCTACCTGATCTTATATGCAAACATGCATACTTCATGTTTTAACAGCATATATCATTCAGGCACACCCCCTGTCTACCACGAATTGATAATAGTACAGAATTCGGGTACACCACCTGTCCGCCACGAATTCTAAATATCTATATATATATATATATATATACATATATATATGTATATATACATATATATATAATATATACATATATATATATACATATATATATATATACATATATATATATATTACATATATATATACATATATACATATATATATACATATATACATTATATATATACATATATACATATATATATACATATATTATATATATATAAAATACCCCGCCACATACTCCATCGTGTACTCCGTCACAATTGTCACATTACAACATATCAACTTGCAATATATACATTAAACTTGTCATCAATATATCAATCAATAAACAATCATCAAGAAGTTAACAACTCTATGTATGGTGGTACAATATAACACAAAGGTATATCTACAAGTACTATACACACTCTCATGTCTATACTTCTTAATGGTGTAACCGACCACTTGAACCAATTCTTGTGTATGTCTCATATACATATACATTTATCGGGTTAGTGTCACGCTACTCATTGATACTTTATCCAACTACCAATCTTACTAAATAATGATGATTATTAACTGACGTAATAATTTATGGTTATCATTTTTTATAGAATTATTATCACACCTCAATAGCTATATTATGGTTACAATAATGATTAAACTACACAGTTTTTATACCAATTAGCTGCCTTTTTCTAATTGAAGCTTAGTTCTTTTTAAATCCAATATTGTTATATATATCGTTCAAGTGTCATACAAGATTTGGTACCTGACATGCTAGAACTAGTTCATAAGACTCGCTTACAATATCTATCGTAGGCTTGATGAATCGGCACTTAATAAGTTCAAAAGTCATGCCTCCACAAGGAACTTTCAAGTCTTCTCTTTACCACATGAAAGTTACTTGAAGGGAATAGGCGATAAGACTTGAAATAAGGTATTCTAAACCAAAGAAAGGAGAGCACCTTTACTTATAAAGCGCGACATATAATATCAAATGAAAGTGAGCGGATACGTGCACTATTCATGAAAATGTAACTAGTCACTGAATGATTTCCGCTTCCTGAAGTAGAGGATGCAAAATGTTATAAATTTAACATGACAAGGTGTAGGATCACCTAGAGGGGGGGTGAATAGGTGATGGCTAATCTAATGGTCACTAAATGCCAAATAATGCGGAATTAAAAACTATTATGGCCTAAATAAACTATTTAAACTAAACACCACGTATAACACAAGAGTGTAGCCGAATTCCCCGTGAAGGGCTCTGGACTAACTCCTCTAGATTCCCCTAGATAAGGGTTGAGGTGTCGCGTTGGCTCTCTTGGTTGAATACAAGTGTTAGCAAACAAACCCAAGCAAGTATAACAATTAAGCACACAAGGTATATCAAGCATATAAAGATGAACACAATTTAAGCATGCAAGATATAAACAAGAGACAAAGAGAGAGAGAGAGAGAGAGAGAGAGAGGAGAGAGAGAGAGAGAGAGAGAGTGAGCAATCGCAAACACAAGGGATTTGTTTCGAGGTTCGAGCACACTTGCTCTACATCCCCGCCTTCGACACACGAAGGATTTCTACTATAATCGATCCCACCGGATCACTCGGTGCCGCAAACACCTACAACGAGTTCCCACTAGAACTCCTTGGACTCTCTCTAGTCCGCACACACCGCAAGCCCACAAGCTCGCCGAGGCCGCACCTCAAATAACAAGTTCGCACCCGAACTCAAAGCACCGCGGACACACACGTACGCCTCCTCAAAGAAACAAGAAAAGATCTCTTTGTGATCTAAGCACTTTGATCACCAATAAATACTCTCACAACAAAACCCTATAGGTAGATATAACAATGGATAGCTCAAGTGTTTGTGTGAGAAAAATAAGGATTAGAATGGTGGAGGAAAACTCAAGAAATCTCTTTTAATCACTCTTGATAAACTCCTCTTTTGATTGGAAGTATTAGCTCTCAATTTACTGGAGAAAACTCTTTTAATGAAGTAGGAAAAACTGGCTCAAAACCCACTAAAAAATCTTGTAGAAAACAGCCCCCAAATGGCCCAATTTATAGGACTCCAAAAACTAGCCGTTGGAGGCCTGACAGAACTGTCGGTTGACTGCCCGGTCGACCGGCCAACGGTCATATTTCAGACCGTTGAGCCATCGGTCGACCGGTCGGTCGACCGAGGCCAGGATACAGAGAGCAAGTCTCTCTGTCCGGTCGACCGGGGCCTTTCCAGAGAGCAGAGCTCTCTGGATGGTCGACCGGGTCGGTCGACCGGCCCTCCTGCCAGAACTGGGCGTGCACGTCTGTGCACGTCGGTCGACCGCTCGGTCGACTGCCTTCAGGCTTCGGTCGACCGCTCGGTCGACCGGCTAAAGCCATTCAGCACAGTCAAGGGGATTTAAAACTTGGTCTTTTTGAATGAAATAAAATCCCATAAGATACTGAAAATCTTCAAAAATAGTTTTACCAATATACTTTGATAAACAAACATGCTTGCACAAAATCAAGGCATGTTACAAATGATTTGGACTATTTTTGTAAGTTGAAAATATTGGCTCAAATGAAAAACAGTGTTTTCCAAAACTGGTTTTTTTAAAACTTATCTTTTTCAAAACTTCTCCAAATACAAAAACAAGATATTTAAACAACTTTGAAAGCATAGAGTGTATGGATATGATCCACTACACAAATCTGGTGAAATATCTATGTTTTTGACATTAAGCTCTAAACATGGTTTTGGTTAAAACTTATAAACTAGAATACCAAAAACCAAACTTGTATTTTTCTAAAAGAAAATCTTTTGTAAAAACAAAACTATCAAGATTGTGTGTGTAAATGATATATACTTAAGCAATCCACCAACTATTCTATCCTTACATTTTATCTAAAAATAAAATCTTCTAAAAACAAACCTAGACTCAAGTCTTCATCTTCTTGAAGTCTTCACTTGAAGCCTTCTCATCTTCTTGACTTGGTCCAAACACGATCCAATGGTCTTGGATCAAATCGTGCTAGCTCCAAAACTTGACTTCAAATCCTTTGTTGAAGCTATGCACCTACTAAGATCTTGATCATAAATCTGTCACTAATTAAACACAAGATCATTAGTACTATAACTACATGAGTTGATCATCATTAAAACTAGAGTGATGGCCTTCGGGCCAACAATCTCCCCCTTTTTGATGATGACAAAACTCATGAAGTTATATATGTATGGATTAAAGTAAAGCTCCAAAGAAGCTCCCCTTAACTCATGCATAAACAATAAATAAATAAATATGCAATGAAAGCTCATGATACTAAACAAATGTATGCATCAAACATATTTTTCAAAAACCTTCTCCCCTTTTTCTCAAAATCATTTTTCTCATATCTTATTGTTTATTATGATGCATGAACTAATATATGCAAAAACACAAAGATGCATATATAAACCCAAAATTTTCCTCCCCCTTTTTGTCAATCATCAATAAAGGGGTAAAGTAAAAACAAAATCAAATAATTTTTCTCCCCCATGTTGTCCGAAACAAAGAACCAATGAAGGGGTAAACATAAATCAATCAATAAAGGATTATATCTGATATACATTCATGAAGAGGAAGATGCTAAGTTAGCTTCCTTACACATATGCATTACATGAAGAAGGGATGACAAGCCCCAATTCACATAACACATATCATGTAATGCATAAGAGGAGATGTGAAGCTCCCCCTATACACGTGTACCACATAAAGAAGAGTTGTCAAGCTCCTCAATATACAATACACTCAACATGAATCTATATGTAGAAGAGATGTTAAGCTCTCCTTGCATATAGGCAATACAACTCAAAAATATTTTGATTTTTCTTATAAAACAAAATTTTGAATTTTCTCAATAAAACAAATCTTGAGAATTTTTCTTAAAAAATTTTTATTTTCTTATCATAAACAACTCTGTGCTTTAAACATGTAAAACAATTTTAACTCAAGCACAAAACAACTCATATATATGTATGAAAAATGAGTATACCATTGAAATTGATACATACATATATAAGAAAACAAAATATGAGTATATACAAAAATAGAGTCAAATTGATACCAATTGAAACGATTCAATGATACCAATTGAAACAATAATAGGATCATGTGTATATCTCATAAACATTGAAGAATAAATAACTAGTTAAATTAATTTTTATAAACTAGTTAAAGATCCTTCAAAAACATGAAATTAAATCGTATGTATTTCATGAATCATACCAATTACACAAGAATTGACACTCGAAATCATTAAAGCTCAAAAAGGTGTTCATGAAACAAAGTCATGACAAACAAATAGAGTGTGAGTGAACAAGAATCATGTAATTAGCATTTACCATGAAAATAATCAATGAAGCTCAAAAACAAAATGTAAATTCATTTTTCATTTAAAACAAAAACAAACTTCTAGGTATATGTATGATTTATCTAAATCTAACAATATGCATACATATCCCAAACATAAAAGAGTCTATTAATAATATTTGCATGAAGGCAAAGACTCACGGGTATACATGTATATTTATTAGATTTGAATTCACAATACATATACATGAAGTAAACCATGAAAATAGGCAAAACAAGTATAAATGAAAGAATCATCAAAACTAGCCTATATATGTGCATATAGTGGGTACAAAGAGCATGAAGTGCAAACATATATGAATCAATTTGTTCTCACTATTTGTACATGTATAAATACAAGTTTGATAAAAACTACATTTAAACTAGTATTTATCACATGAAGCACAAAAACATGAACATGCTATATGATTTCAAAATGAATAAGCATGTAAATAAACTAAGAGTTTAGAAATAGTTACCAACTAAGGAACTATGTTTCAAAACTCCAAACATGGTGGTTGTCCCACCAAACCTCCTTGATAGTGATGCATCCATATATGTGTCCATCAAGTCCATGTGCATCCACCATCAAGGCACCATCTCTCTCACGTCGTGTGAGAGCCCGCACCTATATTAAAAACACAAGGTGGGGATTTGGTACCCATTTTCTTTTGGGTCCTTGAGGGTTAGTCTTGTAAGGCACCCAAACATTTTATTAGCAAAATTTAAAGCATTTATCTTATCATAACAAAACTTTGCTAGGTGGCCTTTGCGGCCACAATGTGTACACTTGTACACCTTAGGATGCTTATGTGTGTGAGTGTGATCATGACGTGCAACATAAGCATATGCATGATGATGATGTGCATGAATATGTGGAGTTTGTTTCTTTAAAAACAAAGACTCTAATGTAGAATGGTTAAATGCACATGAGCTCAAAGTTGAGCTCAAACAATTAATCCTATTTTTCAAAACATTAATCCCACTATCATTAATGGTGGCATGTAAAGCATGGTGAGATTGTGAAACAATTTTCTTTTTCTTTTGAGAAACATTTTCTTGTTCTTTTTCAATCATTTTTCTTTTTAAAGAAATATTTTCTTGCAAAACAACTTCCTTTTATTTTTTCACCAAAACAATTTTGATTGTGATATCATATGCTTAAAATAAACATCAAATTTCCAATCATAAAGTGTGAGAATGGAAATAAAATACTAATTGAAATAACCGTTGAGCTATCGGTCGACCGGTCGGTCGACCGAGGCCAGGATACAGAGAGCAAATCTCTCTGTCCGGTCGACCGGTCGGTCGACCGGGGCCTTTCTAGAGAGCAGAGCTCTCTGGACAGTCGACCGGGTCGGTCGACCGGCCCTCCTGCCAGAACTGGGCGTGCATGTCTGTGCACGTCGATCGACCGCTCGGTCGACCGCCTTCAGGCTTCGGTCGACCGGCTGAAGCCATTCAGCACAGTCAAGGGGATTTAAAACTTGGTCTTTTTGAATGAAATAAAATCCCATAAAATACTGAAAAATCTAAAAAAATAGTTTTACCAATATATTTTGATAAACAAACATGCTTGCACAAAATCAAGGCATGTTACAAATGATTTGGACTATTTTTGTAAGTTGGAAATATTGGCTCAAATGAAAAACAATATTTTCCAAAACTAGTTTTTCTAAAACTTATCTTTTCCAAAACTTCTCCAAATACAAAAACAAGATATTTAAACAACTTTGAAAGCATAGAGTGTATGGATATGATCCACTACACAAATCTGGTGAAATATCTATGTTTTTGACATTAAGCTCTAAAATGGCTTTGGTTAAAACATATAAACTAGAATACCAAAAACCAAACTTGTATTTTTCTAAAAGAAAATCTTTTGTAAAAACAAAACTATCAAGAGTGTGTGTGTAAATGATATCTATGAGCAATCCACCAACTATTCTATCCTTTACATTTTATCTAAAAATAAAATCTTCTAAAAACAAACCTAGACTCAAGTCTTCATCTTCTTGAAGTATTCACTTGAAGCCTTCTCATCTTCTTGACCTGGTCCAAACACGATCCAATGGCTCTTGGATTAAACTGTGCTAGCTTCAAAACTTGACTTCAAATTCTTTGTTGAAGTTATGCACCTACTAAGATCTTGATCATAAATCTGTCACTAATTAAACACAAGATCATTAGTACTATAACTACATGAGTTGATCATCATCAAAACTAGAGTGATGGGCCTTCGGGCCAACACAAGGCTCAAGGAAAAAGTGTTATACTAATACCATTTCAATAGGATCAGGATTTCATTTATTGCAACTGTTAGTCAGGACCCAGATAGAAAAAAGTGTCCTAACGACGAGGTCTATAAAGACAAATTGTTGTGTATTTATACAGAAACCTTCGAAGAAATTCTCAAGAAAATAATGAATTGGCGCTAATCGTGAGCTTTAATCCTTTAGAGGAGTATTTGAAAAATATTAGATACAGATCGGCCAAACTTCCTACATTAAAGAAACTTGAATAATGATTTAAAATTTTTCATATTTCTATCTTTCAACACTCTTTAGGATCATTCAAGTTGTTACTAAAATGAGTAAGGAGTCAATGAATGCTATGTCACACCAGGGACATACGTCTTATATACCATGGAATGTTCCAAGTTCATCCTCTATATATAGATGATAGCTTAGTACAGAGTTTTGAGCGATTTAAAGTATGATGATAGGCTATTAAATATTGTATTACTTCTAATATTCCAAATCCTATATCTCATTTTCTTGACTTGGTTGGAAATGTTTGAATTACCCCAGTTTGCAAGTTAATTTATAATATCAGTGTCACTCTTCACTTCAATGCTTTGATCCTTTCAAATGATTCTAAAATTCAATTAAAAGTCCACACGAAGTCTCTCTATCAAGAGTAACGTGTGCAACAATCATGCATGATTGGTTAAATAACCCACATCCATCGAAATTTACTAGCATATCCTATAATTGAACTCTTAGTTACACGATTAGTATTTTTACAAGTTTCTTAATCCCAATTATGATGTACTATTCTTGGCGTAAGTCTTCTTTTTCTTGGTTGATGGTAACATAATCGTAACCCACAAATGGTTAGCTTCCCAGTAGAAAATAATTTACAACAACAGTATTAGATCAAAATTCAGACCTTACTACAAAATTAGATTCATGAATTTCACCAATCAACTCTGGCAACAATCCCTCAATATACTCGTAGTGCTTCGACAAAATTCCTATCACATACATCCAAGCAGAACGTGATATGATCCATTGAAAGACAGACTCTTATGGCTTCTTATATCTTTTAGGCAGTATATTACATACTATAAGTAATTTGATTTAGCAGCGGTCATTAGTCATGAACTTATTGCTTAAATACGTTTTGCGGCTCAATCTTTTCGGATAACTCATGGTCTTTTTATAATAACTTTTATTCTACATTCTGAAATGGAGCAAAAAAAGATTTATCAGAAATTAGACTCCACTACATTTTCATTATTATATTACATGATAGAAGAAACTCATCAGTCATGGATGAGTTCTGCAGGACGACAGTTTTGACCAACATACAATATTTCAGTCATAACTCAAAGTACATGTATTCAAAAAATATGGTAAGAACCATTAGAAAGTAGACTCAATTGTCTTTCCAAAGGTATATACTATGATACTATTTAACTCTAGCACACTAGTGAACTGAGCCTAATTTTACAGGTTATAACGTTTAACAGATTTTCGTGCCTATAAGGAAGATCCACTATTTTACTTACAATGATGTTTTGTCCAGAATTTTTATAAAGAAATATGGGGGAACATAGATTGAAAACTCCTTTAGATAATACACGTTGATCATTACATATTCACGTAAATTTCTCTGAAATTTAAAAATTAAAAAAAATAAACTTGGATCAAGATAAGATTTCTCTCACCTATAGATTTTCTCCTCTTGAAGTGATCATGTCCCCGCCTTTTCGTTAGTGCCATGGCCGGTCTTCACCATGAAAAGAGAGGGAAGAAATTAGGAGAACCTAAGAGAAACAGGTTAGGATTTTGATCTACTTATAAAAGGGAAGGTGTATGAAAGATGTGAATTGGGACTGCTGTCCCTCTTCCATGCCAGCTGCCCTCCTGGTCGCGCGCTGCCCGCCGCGCCCCGCAGACACCGGCGCGCGTCGCCGGCGCCGCCGCACACATGGCCGCGCATGCGCCCCAGGGCAGCTGGGGCTGCCGACCTCTTGAGAGAGGGGGGGGGGAGAGAGAGGGGGTTAGATCTTTGGAATTTTAGGGTTTGCCATGGAGATTTCTTCTTTAGGGAGAGGAAAAGATGAACTCTTTTTGGACCCATTTAAGATCCATATGCATCTAATATTACAAGTTTGCCATGGCCCATTTCATCCAAGTGTAAATTTCTCAAATCAAGAAGATCTAAACCCTTGATCTCTCCTCCCATGCGCAACTACTCCCTTCACTAAAAAAAAAATATATAAAATTTCTCATAGTTATGTTTTTTTAGTCTATACACATATTTCATGTATAATACTAGTATATCTATACATTGAAGTACTATGTGCACAATAACTATGATGTATGTATATTCATACATACCACTGAAAATTTTCAAAATTATTGTTATTCATTACATACTCAATTAATCAATATCAAAATTTTTTCCTAATATTCTATATAGTCTTAATAACCTAAGATTTATATTATTAAATCGGGATTTAATAACCCGGGGTGTTACAGTTCTACCCTTCTTACAAAAGTTTCGTCCCCGAAACTTGCTACCTGAAATGAGTAAGTATAAAATCTTCGCATTTCTCCTACATATCAAAAAATATTTCTTGATGTAACGTCTTTCTCAATCATTCACCTCTAAGATTCATTATCTATTGATCAATTCTATGCTATGTCCTTACGATCCAAATTAATCTTGACTCACTTGATATTTTAATCATTCCCCTACTCCAGTGTCCCATACCACTGGCAACTCATATTGAGGGCCACACCCCCAGCAGAGCACATCTGAATTATGGCATGTGGGTACCATAATCGAAAATAAGCAGTGACTAATGCGTTCGAGATTAGTTATTCACGTAAAAACTCCTACCCCTCTTGAATCCTCCATATCAAAGAACACATTCACATATATACATATCATTCTTTTTACAACCGCTATTCTAAATCTAGTTCTTTTCTTAAAACCTGGCTTGACATCGCCAACTTATCAAGTCCATAGAATAGAAAGATCTTGCTACCAGTATTCACATTAAATATGTGTTCGAGAGTATTCCTCTCTGCCACCATAATATAACTCAGAACTACTATAACCCAACTAACTATAGTCATTACTAACTACCTCATCTTTACATCAATATATCTAATAAGAATAGTACATGCTACAAGTACATATCAAATAAAGCTATAAGTATATACAACAAGAACTTTCTATATAATAACACATCATTATATCTGTGATACGTTTACTAATAATGAACTTCTTCACAAAACGCACAAGGCCTAAGCTGGCCTTCATCTCGCTGCAACCTGAAACATGAAACTGGGAGGGAGTGAGCTCGACAGCTCAGTGAGTAGAGTCAAAAGAATATCAAGAAATAATAAATATAATTCATAAGAAACATGATGGTCCCAGTATAAGGCAAGTCTAGGAGAATATGAAAGAGAGAGAGAAGAAGTTGATGATATCGCATAATGTAATGAATAGGGCAATTGTCTCTATAATTCCCAAGGACAGTTTAACTCTGTTGTTTGTAAATTTTCTTTAACCCCTTTGTCTTTTTGTTTCCATTCTACGGGTACAGAGTCCATGAATTCAATTAATTGATCATTCAAGCACACTCCCTGTCCGCTACGAATAGATGAAAGTGAAGGTACACCTAGAGGGGGGGTGAATAGGTGTACGACTAATCTAATGAACTAAATGTGGAAATTAAAACTTAATTGCAATAACACTTAATACAACTAACGAGTGTAGCCGAATTCCCGGTGAAGGGCTCTGGACTAACTCCTCTTGATTCCTCTGAATAAGAGTTGAGGCGCTATATGAAGCTCTCGTGGTTAAGCACAAGTGAGGCACACACAAACAAGCCAAGCATATAATATGAATGAGCAATATGAAATGATACAATGGCACAATATAAAGAGAGAGTTAGAGTCAATGGATCAAACTCAAACAACGAGATTTGTTTCGAGGTTCGAGCACCCAGCTCTACGTCCCCGCCTTCACCCAGAAGGATTTCCAATCCACTAACTTGTTCACACAAGGAACCTCCACTGAGAATTTGGGGTAACTACAACCGGGAGTACACAACTCCTCTCTTTACAAACACAACCTCTCACTAGAGGCTAGGCACAAAGCCACAACAAACACCACCTCACACAAGAGGGGTAGGCCCTTAGCCAAACAACACAATCCACCTCTTCACTAAGAGAGATACCAACACAACCTCCACTATCAACCTCTCACTAGAGGGATACCCACAATCACCTCTCACTAGGGGGATATCATAAATAAAGGAGGGGTACAACACTTGGTGGTTTCCACGATCACAGACTATCTCTTTCTCACAAAAACAAAGATCTTAATAAATAGGATTGTTGGCCCAAAAGGTTACACTCTCCATTTGTTTAGAGTTTTGATGATAACAAAATAAATAAGAGCTATTTGGTACTAATAAGTTTGTTCAAGATAAGTTTCAGGTTTGTACCATGTTTGGAGGCCATTGCTTAGCTTTTGCAAGAAATTCTAGGTTCATGGAGTAAAGAAGGCTTATGGCACATCAAGGAAGGAACATAGAAGAGAAGGCTCTAGCTAGGCTTTGCATGGCTCAAGACTTCAAGATTGCTCAAAAAGACTTCATTAGATTTGTTTTAGTTTTATAGTTTTTGTTAAAGAATAGTGAATAGGGTTGAAGCTCCATATTCTAACACACATACACGTTTTTGCGCACATGCCTTTCCTAGAAATATTCCCTATAAATATATACAAAATATTTTAATATAAAGCCTTTTGATTACAAACTCAATTTTATGTTTTATATATATCTCTAATCAAAACTATTTTGTTAGATTTCAAATCCCTTTCAAAATTATGTTTCAGTTTTGACTTTTGGCCTGAGCCGGTCGACCGACCGGTCGACCGTCACTAAGTCAGGTCAGATCGATCGACCGACGCAGTCGACTGGACTTCTAGCAGTTTTGTGCGTATCCGTGTGCATGTTTCCCGGTCGACCGGGCGGTCGACCGAAGCCCTTCGGTCGACCGGGCGGCTGGCCGACTGAAGTGGTGTTGCTCTCTGTTTGTTTCGGTCGACCGGGCGGTCGACCGAGAGCCTGCAACGGCTCTTTTGTTTGAATCCCGGTCGACCGGCCGGTCGACCGAGAGAGTCGTTTCAGCCATAACGGCTAGTTTTTAAACACGTTTTAAATTTGTCTTTTTCTTCTCTAAACGTGTTTTAAATGGTATTTTCTGGGTCTAATACTTCCTAATTAGCATTATGAGGGTTTACTCTTTAATCCCTAGCCCTCTCCTATAAATAGGGGTGATTAGGGAGAGGTTTTACACAACAAGCATTTACAAAAAGTTTCAAAAGTTTTCAAAGGCTTTCAAAAGAGTTTGGTCCTTGGTTTTTGTGCTGAAGAATCTCTCATCACTGAAGTTTTATTTTCTAAACTCTCTCAAGTTCATTTCCTTTTTCCACTTACAATATTTGAGCTTCAATTCTAACCATTATTCTACAGGGTTCTTGTAAGGGAAAGAGGCTTTTGCAAAAGATAATTTGTGGTCTTTTGATCACCAAGTTGTAAACCCAATCTTTGCTTGGCTTTGTGCCTTTCCCTCATTGTGTTGAAGAGGTTGTGCATTTGGGTTGTATCCCTCAAGTGGTGAGGTGATCCTTGTGTAGCTTTGTGCTTATACCTCAAGTTGTGAGGTGATTGTTTGTTTGCTTGGTGTTGTGCCTCAAGGAGGAGGTTGTGTTTGTAAGGAGAGGAGTTGGGTACTCCTTGTAATTGTTATTGCCCCACATCCTCGGTGGAGGTTCCCTTTGTGGGAGTCCTTTGTGGACAAGCTAGTGGAGTTAAAATCCTTCTAGGTGAAGGCGGGGATGTAGAGCTGGGTGTTCGAACCTCGAAACATATCTTGTTGTTTGCGCTTGATCCCTTGGCTCTTACTCTCTCTCTCTCTATATATTGTGCCTTGCATCAATTCATATTGTTCATTCATATTCAATTGCTTGGCTTGTTTGAGTGTGCATCTCTTGTTAATTGCAATTAGTTTTTAAATTCCGCATTAAGTTTACTAGATTAGCATCGTCACCTATTCACCCCCCCTCTAGGTGATTTTCAATTGGTATCAGAGCGCCGTCTCCAAGCCGACTCGATCCAAAACTTCTTGATCCACCGAGCAAGTGCTATATATGATCTTTGACGCTCGGGCTTTTGAATCAACATGTGAAAGCTTCTAAATCATCTTGTTGAAGCTAATCACCTACTAATAACTTGATTAATGATCTAAAACTAAAATCACAAGATTATTAGTACACATAACTACATGAGTTAATTATCATCAAAACTAGAGTGGAAGGCCTCTGGGCCAACAATCTCCCCCTTTTTGATGATGACAAAACTCATGGAGTTATATATGCATGGATTAAAGTTAAGCTTTAAAGAAGCTCTCCCTTAACTCATGCATAAAACAAATAAACATAAATATGCAATGAAGGCTCATAAACAAGTATGAAACACATATATCTATTTGTTTATTGTGATGCATGAACATAAATCCTTTTTCTAAAACATAATGCTCTTGATACCAAACATATGAAATGCATCATGCATAAAACGTGCTCTTGATACCAATAAACTCTTGATACCAATAAAAATATGTTCTTAAATAATGCTCTTGATACTAATTAAACAATTAAACAATTAAATGACAAAACATGCATATAAACTCAAATACTTCTACAATTTGAGTTTAAGTGTTTATGATTTCTTGTATTTGAGTTTAAGTATTTTGCAAGTGTTTAATACCTCATGGTTTTTAGTCTCATAGTTTTTGCTTGCATATTACATTGTTTTTATTTGTTTAATGTAGCATAATTTGAGGGGGAGCTTACACCTCTCTTTTATTTTTTAGCATAGCCTATTTGTTTTGTCATCATCAAAAAGGGGGAGATTGTTGGCCCAAAAGGTTACACTCTCCATTTGTTTAGAGTTTGATGATAACAAAACAAATAAGAGCTATTTGGTACTAATAAGTTTGTTCAAGATAAGTTTCAGGTTTGTACCATGTTTGAAGGCCATTGCTTAGCTTTTGCAAGAAATTCTAGGTTCATGGAGCAAAGAAGGCTTATGGCACATCAAGGAAGGAACATAGAAGAGAAGGCTCTAGCTAGGCTTTGCATGGCTCAAGACTTCAAGATTGCTCAAAAAGACTTCATTAGATTTGTTTTTAGTTTTATAGTTTTTGTTAAAGAATAGTGAATAGGGTTGAAGCTCCATATTCTAACACACACACACACGTTTTTGCGCACATGCCTTTCCTAAAAATATTCCCTATAAATATATACAAAATATTTTAATACAAAGCCTTTTGATTACAAACTCAATTTTATGTTTTATATATATCTCTAATCAAAACTATTTTGTTAGATTTCAAATCCCTTTCAAAATTATGTTTCAGTTTTGACTTTTGGCCTAAGCCGGTCGACCGACCGATCGACCGTCACTAAGTCAGGTCAGATCGGTCGACCGACGCAGTCGACTGGACTTCTGGCAGTTTTTGTGCGTATCTGTGTGCATGTTTCCCGGTCGACCGGGCGGTCGACCGAAGCCCTTCGGTCGACCGGGCGGCTGGCCAACTGAAGTGGTGTTACTCTCTGTTTGTTTCGGTCGACGGGCGGTCGACCGAGAGCCTGCAACGGCTCTTTTGTTTGAATCCCGGTCGACCGAGAGAGTCGTTTCAGCCATAACGGCTAGTTTTAAACACGTTTTAAATTTGTCTTTTTCTTCTCTAAACGTGTTTAAATGGTATTTTCTGGGTCTAATACTTCCTAATTAGCATTATGAGCGTTTACTCTTTTATCCCTAACCCTCTCCTATAAATAGGGGTGATTAGGAAGAGGTTTTACACAACAAGCATTTACAAAAAGTTTCAAAAGTTTTCAAAGGCTTTCAAAAGAGTTTGGTCCTTGGTTTTTGTGCTGAAGAATCTCTCATCACTGAAGTTTTATTTTCTAAACTCTCTCAAGTTCATTTCCTTTTCCACTTACAATATTTGAGCTTCAATTCTAACCATTATTCTACAGGGTTCTTGTAAGGGAAAGAGGCTTTTGCAAAAGATAGTTTGTGGTCTTTTGATCACCAAGTTGTAAACCCAATCTTTGCTTGACTTTGTACCTTTCCCTCATTGTGTTGAGGAGGTTGTGCATTTGGGTTGTATCTCTCAAGTGGTGAGGTGATCCTTGTGTAGCTTTGTGCTTATCCCTCAAGTTGTGAGGTGATTATTTGTTTGCTTGGTGTTGTGCCTCAAGGAGGAGCTTGTGTTTGTAAGGAGAGGAGTTGGGTACTCCTTGTAATTGTTATTGCCCCAAATCCTCGTTGGAGGTTCCCTTTGTGGGAGTCCTTTGTGGACAAACTAGTGGAGTTAAAATCCTTCTGGGCGAAGGCGGGGATGTAGAGCTGGGTGCTCGAACCTCGAAACATATCTTGTTGTTTGCGCTTGATTCCTTGGCTCTTACTCTCTCTATATTGTGCCTTGCATCAATTCATATTTTCATTCATATTCAATGCTTGGCTTATTTGAGTGTGCATCTCTTGTTAATTGCAATTAGTTTTTAAATTCCGCATTAAGTTCACTAGATTAGCATCATCACCTATTCACCCCCTCTAGGTGATTTTCAAGGATAGTATGTAAGCTCAAGTGTGAGAAATCAAGATGTTTGGAAATCAAATAACAAAGAAAAATACTTGAAAAAACACTTTGAATTTGATAGAAATGAAGAACAACACAAATATCCCAAATCTCTATTTTTCTTTGATTTTTCCAACCCTTGAAAACAAATGAAGATAGATCTTTTTGGCTTAAAAACTTTTTGAAAACTTGTGTTAAACACTTGTAAATGGGAGAATTTTGCTCTTAAAAATCTTGACTAAAAACTCTCTCAAATGGGGTATTTATGCCCTCAAAAAGAATTCTGCCCGTTGGTAGCAGACTAGGCCAATAATGGCCTTCCGGTCAACCGGCGGTCGACCGGCCAACGGTCAAATTTCTGACCGTTGAGCCTTCTGGTCGACCGCCCGGTCGACCGGGCCCTGAACCAGAGAGCAACGGCTCTCTGGCCGGTCGACCGGGGCAACCTGAGAGTGGGTTGCCTTACGTCGATCGATCGCTCGGTCGACCGGCCAACTGATATAGCCAAGTGCACATCCTTGTGCACGTCCGGTCGACCGCTCTGGTCGACCGGCTCCTGGTCCGGTCGACCGCCAGAGCCTGGCAGGGGATTTTCAGAACTTGAATTTTTGGTTTTTAATTACAAATTAAATCCCATAAATTCTTCTAAAAATTCACAAAAATAAGTTTAGTATAATACATTGATATACAAACTTGTGTGAAAAAATTCATCACAAATTTCAAACTTTTTGAACCATTTTTGTGACTTACAAATTTTGCCGAAAATCAAAATCTGTATTTTCCAAAACTTGAATTTTTGAATTGAAAATTCTTTTTGTCCAAAACTCATCCAAACACAAAAATATGATATTGAAACAATTTTTAAGCATGTAGTATATGGATATAAACCAATATAGGGGCCATTTGTTTCACGCAAAACTCCGTAATTCGTAAATGACTTACTACCCAGTTACAACTACGGCGTTTGTTTGGACCATAATTCGTAAAAGACTTACGTAACTCAACTAAAACTCATTTGCAACCCAGTTACCACTCACTTACAGCGCAGGTACAGTTAATTTTGTGGTCATACAAATTTGTATTATTTTTTATATTAATATTAAAATTTTTAATATTTAACTTTTTTAATATTTATTTGCAGTATTAAAACTTTTAAAATCACCAAATAGTTAATTTTGTGGTCAACTTTTTCACTTACGACTTATACATTATGACAACCAAACACCGTAAAGTATAATACACTTTCCCACTTTACAATTTTATATTACCAACCAAACACCGTAAAATTTACATACATATAACTCATTTACAATTGTGAAAGACTTTACCAATTACAACTACGAATTACGGCCTGTTACGACAACCAAACAGACCCATACATGAAATAGATATATATCAATATTTTTGACATTAAATCCGAAAATATGTTTTGTTAAAATACAAAACTCCAAACACATGAATAGGCATATCAAAATAAGTTTGTCTAAGATATGAAGCATACATGTATATAGAACAAATCTAATATACATTAAACCATGTAAACTTGTTTTGAATCTATCTGTTTGGTACGGGTAGAAGAATTCGATGTAAAGTTTCCTTGAATTAGTTGAAAAATTACAACGGACTAATACTCCGACTACAAGGGAGGGAAGATGTTGAGTTTTGGATCTCCCCTTTGTTTAGTGCTGGGTTCTTCAAGTGGCGGTGGAAAGTGAATCTTGTTTTCCGTTGATCGGGTGAACGTCGAGAACTTCTGGGGATCTTCTCTTCGGTTGGCGGAGGGAGTAGCACAACTCTGTCGACCAAGAGATTGTAGGCAAAGATTAACTTGTACGCAGCAAGTTATCTGAAGGGTTGGACTCTCTCTCCTTTGTGGAAGCTCTAAAGTCAAGCTCTTTTCTCTCAGAGTTCTTCTCCCCAAAATCTGACCCCTTCTCCATAGCAACGGGGCTATTTATAGAGGTTCAGGGGCGTACGTGCCTCCTAAAATCACTCCATAATGGGGGTTAGCTTTTCCCGTTATGTGGGCTGTGATTGATCCTATAACCGGGACGGTTACAACTGAGACGCGGGTGTCAACCCACGTGCCTTGGTGCTGAGACGCGGGTTCCGACCCTCGGCCTTGGTGCAGCTGAGACGCGGGTTTCGACCCTCGCGCCCTAGTGCAGCTGAGACGCGGGTTTCGACCCTCGCGCCTTGGTGCGGCTGAGACGCGGGTTTCGACCCTCGCGCCTTGGTGCTGCAGTGCTGGCTGAGACGCGGGTTTCGACTCTCGCGCCTTAGTGCAGCTGAGACGTGGGTTTCGACCCTCGCGCCTTGGTGCTGCAGTGCTGGCTGAGACGCGCCCTGCGTCTGGAGTTTGGGACTCTGCCTTTGATGACTTGTCTTTTAGTGATCTTTAGACAGCCTACAGAACCCCCTCCAAAGTTTTCGATATTCCACAGTTAGCTGGGACGGGTTTCGAAATACTTTGGACTCTAGCTGAATCCACTTTTATGATTTAGACTGACAAAGCTTCAGGCTTGATCTTGTTTGGAGTATGGCTTTCGTGAGTGTACTATGGAACTCTTTGAAGCTGCCAAAACTGATCGCGTGGAGTGTCTAGATACACAGTCTAAACCTCCCTGATGCTTTAAGTTTGTCGTTGGTGTACTTTAAACCAGAGGTGGGCAGTCGTCTGCTTGTACTAGTGTGCTTTTGAACTGAATTGCAGAAGCAAGGACTGAACGCCAGTTCTGTGGACGCAGGGGTGATACTGCTTTAGGGAGGACAATACGACTGTTACTCCATGAGGCAGACGCGACTTTGGCCGAGTTGAAAGAGTGCGTCCATCAAAGGGACGCATCTTTAGAGATGAAGACGCGACTCTTGGATGTGAATCTGTGTCATGAGTACGCTACCACGTGTCCCGTAGAATTGCGGGGACATCTACTTTTTGACGTGCGAACTTCACGCTGCATTTAAAGCGCTGTCCACGCGTCAGATGGCAATTGGGCGTCGAGCCAAGCGCCGCGTATCTTTGCGAATCACCGTGCCTATAAAAGGCAACAGTCTTTCAAGAGTCATCATTAGACTCTCCTTCGTCTCCGTGTGCATCTGTTAGGGTTTTGAGAAAGGAACTTCCTTTGTTCTCTTTGCTTCATCAAACACCGGATCTTTGATTCGCAATGGCACCAAAGGCCAAGCACACTGCTTCGTCTTCACGGGTGGTCGTCGCTGAGACCCAAAGGGACGGTTCCTCCATGCAGGAAGCCCCTATTTCAGGTATAAAGCCATCGGACTTGATTTCCACCATTAAAAGGATTTATAGAGTTCTTTGAACTCTTGGACCCCTCTTTTAAAATTGACCCGCCAACGCGGGCTCGAGCCCATGTTTGATCTTCAGACGCGGCTCTTGAGTCGATAAACAAGGCGCAGGTTTGATGACCCTTGCTGCTTTTATCTGCTCGAATCTGCGTCTGCTTGTTGAACACAGGGCCCCAGTAAGCCTTGCGTTTCAGATTCAACACTTAGAATGTTTCTAAGTATGAAAGATTCGGACGCAGATTTCTTATGACTCTTGCGTCTTGTGAAACCAGACGCTGGTCCTCATGAATCTTGCATTTGAGTCCAAGTACTTAGAGATTTTTTATAAGTCTTGGATTTTCAAAACGCGGGCTCCATGCTAGCCTCACGATCTTCGGGTCTGGACGCAGCTTTTGATGATTCCCGCGTCTGAGTTTACTTTGCGTTTGAGTTGTGGACACTTAATCATTTCCCTTCAGATTTCTGATCAAGTGTCGTTTTCTTTTTGTAGTGCGATATTCTACCGATCCTCTCGCCAAGAAGTGTCACTTCGGGCACGTAGGTGGTGCGGATCGCAACTTAACCTTCGTGTTGCAAAGGACTGCTCCTGTGACCGCCGATAAGCCGAAGGAGCGAAGGAGAGGCTCTCCAAGGTCGACATGGCAACATTTCGGGAACTTATGACCGACGCAGAATTTAAAACGGATTCGCGCATTCTGTTGAAGAAACCCGTCTTCTTCTTTGGGGACAATATTGGCGAAGGTGGTTACGTTTTACATGATGGCGATTACAAGTGGCTCCGCCAGATAGGGGGTAGGAAATTCTTTCTTCCAAATATGGAGAGAATGTATCCCCTATCCTACCTTCAGCACATGTCTGTCCCTCGGGCAATGGAATGGGATCTTACCCGATCTGTTCCCAGTGTCTCTCTTGGCATACTGGGCGCCAGGAAGGTGCACTCGGGTGAACACGGGAGGGAGATCTTTGGTTTGTTTCCTGGATTATTCAGGTCCGATTACCCAGTAGGGAAACCCCTCAACTCAGCACTACCTTTATTAATCAATTCATGAAGGTAGGGGTGATTTTCCCACTGACTTCCGCCCGCTCGGATGGGTTCATTCCACTGACAAGTACTGGTGGGGCAAGATGGTGAGCTTTGTCCTCGCTGAGCTTGGAGGTCTATTGGACCAGGTGGGACTGTACCAAGCAGTCAGGGCTGTGCAATATGGCATCCCACAGAATTCTCAAAATTTCTTTGGGATCCTGGAGCACTACAACCCTTTGACGGGGACGTTCTTCACCCCGGTTGGAGAAATGGGGCTCGCCTTGCATGAATTGTATGAAGTCTCGGGGCTGGTAATGGGAGATGCTCCTTACGAGGAATACGTCCCCACCTCTGAGGAACTTCATCTCTTGAAGAAAGAGTGCCCTCGCGTATATGAGATCTACTGGGAGGTGCTATGTCATTTCCACATCTGCGGCCAAATAACCTCCTGGAGGACTAGGGGAGTTAAGCAGCTGTCTTGGGCAAGCTACTTATTTAATGGTATCACCGAGAAAGACCGCTCAGTGACCAGTCTGGCTCCCAGCTCTGACGAAGAAATCGCCAAGAGGATCGCCGCCTCTGTGAGCTCTTATACCACAGAGTCGAATGAAGACACTTTCAAACCTGACACAGTTTTTGAAAGTTTCCATCATCAAGCCCGGTCCCATTTCTAACCAGGCACTGTTGGCGGGTTTCCTCATGCTGTGGTTGAAGCGCTGTATAGTGCCGACACTGCCGCATGAGGTGATTGATGCCGATGTGGTGTATCCGGCGGTGCTGCTGGCCTATGGTAGGTCCATAGCTCTCCTTCCGGCAATGGTGGCCGGTATCCAAAGCGGGTTGCGAGCTCTGACTCAGAGCCTGTGCAGGGTGGAAGCCATCGTCGACTCCCAAGGTAAACCGGAGGTCGATTCAGAGGGAAGGCCGAGAGTGAAGACCCCTAACGCTCGGATCGAGCTTCCTACACGTACTTAATGGCTTGGTACGTGATGCACTGCCCCTCACTGATGACGCCCGTGTCCCGATGGGAGGGGTTTGTCCCCTTTGTACAGTGGCTGGAGAGTTCGAGTTGGTCCCACAACTATATGTTCTTCGTTCGGAAGTGCATCCTGAACGCTTCAAATTACCATCTCAACCGTTGCTTCCCCGAGATTACAGATGCTGCTTATGGGGATAAGTTCGCTGACATTGTAGGTCTGAACGGCTTCACGAGGCTGCCGTCGGGAGTCTTCTGGTGGCTCATCAATATCCGGCCCGGGTATCTGCTCTTTCGGCAAGGGAACTTGTGCTCTATCGAGCTTATATGCCGAATCGCTTCGCCCGACAGTTCGGCTATGATCAACTATATGTCGGCAATCCTAACGCTCAGCTTGCCTTCAGTGGAAATTTATTTGAAGGGACTCGGGCTTGGTATTACAGCGTGGCTGGGGGGACACAGGCTCTTTTCCGTTTACCTCATAAGACGCCAAACTGCTATGCAAGCCTTAGCTTCTGCACCTGGTATTTTCAGGCTAGCAAGATGCCTGGCTACTCAATAGAGCGTTCATGCATTAAGAGCATTAATACGTCTTATGAGGAGAAGGTGGCGTCCAACAAGCGCTCGCGAGGCCTTGATGAATATCAGGCGGCTCAGAGGGAGGCTAGAGGTGAGCTGAGGGCAGCAACACTTAGGGAGCAGCCTGCCAGAAGGCATCGACGGGCGGTGCCTAAACGTCCTCATGGCGCTACTCTCCAGGCTGAGCCTGCCTCTACTTCCACAGCTGAGCCTGCCCCAAAGAAGGCCAGGAAAGACTTGGCGGCTGAAGAGACCGTTCCTTCCGGCGTTGAAGAGCAGAGGGAAGAAGAGGAGGAGGAAGACGCCCCCCCTTGTTCGTTCTCATGGATTGCGCAGCAGGGGCCCCGTAATTTTAGAAGAAGGGGAGTTCGCTGATGAACCCATCGCGACTGATGAGGCCGAGCAGCTCGAGGTTGCCCTGATGGGCAGGGATAATGTTGAGATTCCGGGGGTCTCAACTCAACCAGGATCTTCTTTGGCTCGTGAAAGAGGAGATGAGGCACAATAGCCTGGGTCTCCTGGTGTATTAATCTCCAGCTCGCGAGTAGTTGACCCTAGCCCTACTACTGGCGTATTTGGTGGCAAGACCTCAATTGTCGAGGCTTCTCGCGTTGAACTATCGTCTTCATCGTCTGGAGAGGACGAATATGATTCAGGTGATGAAGTCGATTTTGGTGATGAACCCGCTTTTCCAGATCCGAGCAAATTCTCACATATCTCGGAGGAAGAAATATACGGGTGTGATCCGGCGATAGCGTTATCACAAGCGGCAACTGCTCCTGCTGAAGGTACTCTTATAGTCTTGTTGACCCGGTTTCCCTTTTTAACTAGGGAACAGGTTCTGACGTTTTCTCTTTATGCTGCAGGGTTGGCCGCGGACAACGAGGCTGCAATTTTCTCCCATATCGAGGAGATGATATAGGAGCTGGCCCGGCAGGAGGGTGTTGAGGCTGCTGCTGAGATGCCTCACAATTATTGAGGTCGGGAAGACCTCAACCTTGCAAGATTTGCCTAGGGATCTGCCGTCTTTGGACCCTCGGCTTGGTAAGAAAATATTGATGTTTTGAATATTTTCCTTTTATTGTCATGACTGACGTTTTGGTGATCCGCAGAGAGTGCCGAGGAAGCTCAGGCAGAAGGCTTGACAATCATCGTCGACTCAGCAGGGGCAACCAGCGTCGAGCCAGCAGGCAATACAATTCAACCCCCAACCGAGGGTTCTGAAGAAGCCAAAGTTGCTGCTACTTCAGTCGCCATGGAGGCTGCTACGACAGTCATAACTGCGCCAGAAGTGGCGGTGACCATCTCAGCTTCTACCGCGTCTGTTGTTGACCCTACTTCTGTACGGGATGAGTTGATTCCCATCCCTCATCCTGTGATAGAAAGGGGATCTGGGAGTACATCAGCAGGGTTCTCTCCAGCCAATGATATCATGGAGGAACTGGCACATCAAATGGTACAGCAGTTCTTTGCTTCCATGCGATCATGTATTGACCTCATCCTCTCTGGGGGCAGTTCCTTCGAATTTGCCTGAGTGCTTCTCGAGAATTTGATCGGGAACATCAGTCATACTGGAGGTCCTTCACAGGCTAGGGCGTGTCTGCTGCTGGTGGAGCAGTTGGGGAGTGATCTGAAAAAGCTTAAGTCCTTGGAAGACGCTGGCTCAGTTCATGAGGCCCGGGTCACCCTGAACAGGCTTCTGGCTGCTCAAGAACAAGAGCGGAGGAGCTGAAGAGACCCCCATCTCCAACATTTCCAGGCGGACCATCAAAGGCTGATTGGCGATTCAAGGGAATCTGAACTCGTCATGCAGAGCGCAGAGCAGGTTATTATCACTGCTCGAGCCACCATAGCTAAAGCATAAGCCTTGATTGCAATCAATGAGCAGAAGCTTGCCACTGCCAGGAAGAAGCTGGAAGAGCTGGAAGCTGCCAGGCTGCAGGTTGAAGAAAAACCTCTCTGCTTATTCCTCCAAGTTGGAATCCCTACAAGCACAGCTGACTGCGAGGAGATTTTTGTCCGAGGAGGAGCTGCGGGTCCAGGCTCTCATGGAGGCTGAGAAAGCACGTCAGCACGAGATACATCGCCTCCGAGAACAAATCCGTTCTTTGGCTAATCAAGATTATTAGCCTCCCCCTTTTTTTAAGGGACAGAACACCCAATTCCTCAAGAGTGTTTGTATCACTTTTATCATTTTTTGGCTTAAATAATAAAAGTCTCTTAAAATTTACTCCATCTTCATTGTTCCACTGTAGATGAATCCAATTTCTTAGCTACACTCTTTGGTTGTGATCTTTGGCTGACTCTGAATAAACTCAAGCTGAACTGAGTTTGCCAAATGCGGTTCTGACTTTGTGGTGGAGACGCAGTCCTGGGAAACGCGACTCTGACCTGTCCAGTTGGCGCGAAGGACGCAGCTTTGGGTGCGGCTCCCTAGCCGCAGCCTTTAACTCTGCCAAGTACAGAATTTAGGATATCGTAAGGATGCGGTCTTATGCTCCTCAAAACTGATGCATAGATATGAGGACGCGGCAGTGGGTCCTTGACCTGGTGCAATCTCAAATTATATTGAGTTTTTGATAGGAACACCATTATCATCTCGCCATGTCGACGCAGCTCCAAGATACTTGTGAATGCCATAGGCCTTCCCCGTTGAGGACACAAGTCTCAGGACGCGGCTTTCCACTTTAATGTGACTTCCAAGCGCGACCCCGGAATGGGTCCCTTTTGCTGTAAAGGAATGCAACTTTGAATCACTCTGAGAGACGCGGTTGCAGTTCTCTTAACCGAATGAAAAGGAACGCCATTTTCGGATTCGCAAAGGGACGCCAGTTTCTGGACACGGCTCTTGAGCCTGCGTCTGGTGCAACTTCCCAAGCGTTACATGCAGCTTGTCATAAAGATTTCGTGGGATCTTTAAATGTCAAGTCGTTGTTGACAATTGAGGACTCGCATTATCCGATGTTTCCCGAAGCAGCGGTCCACGCGTCAGCCCTTCATTGGGTTCAGGCATTAATGCCTTTAAATGCCGAATCGGCGCTGGCGATTGGAGACTCGCGTCTTCGATGCTTCTCGAAGCGATAGTCCACGCGTCAGCCTGCTATTGGGCTTTTATATTCGTGTGGGAATTAAAGCCGACGGTTCTGATTAGCGGCCATTAATCACAGGCTTTGTGGTTTGCCTATAAATAGAGCTCAGCTTCTCCATTTAGCAGTTCATTACTCAGACTGCTTTCCTTTGATAGCGAAAGCCCTGAGCGAATCTGCCTTTCCTCTTCAAGGATTTGTATCTGAGACTTGCCTCCATGGATGATGATGACCCAGAGCTATCATACTTCTGTTTAATCTCTTCAGAAGATTATCACTGTCAAGTGATTTCAAGATCAAGAAGCGTCTCCTTGAGCACCTTTTATATCGCGCTTAGTGCAGAAGGTTCAACCCTTAATGGGGGTTGCTGGGGATATGACTTCCTGGTCTGCCATGAAATTTTCAGCCCTGAATTTTGCAAACCCTGTTCGTCGAACAGGGAGACGGCAATTTTCGCATCTGAGTCTTTTTACGCCTCATACCTTAGACGCGGATGCAAAACTAGACTGCGTTTGACTTCTGTGTGTATCACAGCTTTGATCGCGTCTGTTTCTGCCGCCGCAGAAGTTACGTTCACTGCGCGGGTTATTCCTGCGTCTGCAGCTTTCCGCAATAGCTGCGTCTGTCACTTAATTTTTCTTGTTGAAATATACTAAGTTTCAGATCTTCTAACTTTTACTTTTTTGCAGGTAGGCTTAATCATCCCTTTTCATATTCGCTGGGCCCTTGGGAGAATATATCGGCCAGCGAACTTGGTCGATTGTCGACCACAGGAGAAGAAGTCATGGCTCCCGTCTTCGGGAGACGGGGATCGGACCCTCGCCAAGATCTCTTTGGATTCAATGCACCAGTCATGCTTCTTGGCATGGCATGGTCAGAGTGAGGATGGCAGTGGATATAGTGGTGGGTATGGTCTTGGATTCTCCCTTCACCTACCCCAGAAGTGACATCGATGAAAACTCCATGCTCATTGGATGACTTTCTGGTGGTGGAGATGTTCATCAACGAAGGATCATACCCCGCCGCTTCGGATGGTCAAGTGGAATCAGAAGATTCTGCTGCCTTCCGACCTCAAAAAAAACCATTGTTCTTGGTCAATCAGAGGCTTCTTCGATGTTTACATCATGCATCATGGTGCAACCAGCTTCCGATCGTCGCCACAGTGTTCAATCCTACTTTGGCGCCCTTCCAAACATCTTGTACTTGGAGTTGTGAACAGCTTCAAGGAGTGAGTGCAACCTTTGAGAGAGAAAGGGACTTCTTTGTACTCCTTTATCTGTAACACTCAATCTTGTTGTATAAGAGAGCGTTTTGTATCACTTTCATATGTTGGATATAAAAAAAAGCGACACATTTCTTTTTGTCTTCTTCTGTTGTCTTGAACTCCCTTTTGTATTGAAAGTCAGACGAATAGAAGTAAAGAACCTTTGACCTGTCAAAATTATGATGATAATCTTAACGAGTCAAATTTTGTAGAGAGAGATCCTATTTCAGGAACTCAGCAATATTGTCAGAGGTGTGATATAACTTGATAAGGGATAGGATAATTTTTGTGGACCTGCCACTCTATAAAAGAAAGCGACAGGTGGAACTTGTACCCCCAGGGAAGATGAACCTTTATCAGAGGTTTAGGCTTAACTTGATTAAGATAGCTGGGGAGTTAATGAAAACACTGTTAACGGTGTAATGTTAACCTAACAATGTTTTTAGGTAGACTTGTTGTTCTGTTCGGGAGAATAACAAGTGAGACTAGATTCGCGGGGATCTAGGAAAGTCTTTACCGTTAGAGGTGTGATATTAACTTAACGGGTTGAACGTAGTCTTGTCAGAAGTGTGATGTTAACTTGATAAGAATGTGAGTCAGAGGTGTGATATTAACTTGACTTAAAAGCATTTCAGTTTTCATTTGGGAAAACTGAAAGTATCACTGTCATAGGTGTGATGTTTAACTTGGCAGTGAGGGTAATGCTAGAGGTGTAATTTTGAACTTGACATTGGTCATCTCAACTTTAACAAGGAAGTTCGAGGGAAAGTCATGGCCTAAGTGTATTGTTGAACTCAGCAATGACTTGGATGCTAGAGGTGTAGTATTAAACTTAGCATCTTCATTTCAGCTTCGATCTGAAAGTCTGAGGAAAGATGACTGTCAGAGTTTTAACATTGAACTTGGCAGCAACTTGATTACTATTAGAAGTGTAATGTTAAACTTAACAGTAATTTGTCAGAGGTGTGGTATTAACTTGACAAAATTGGTTTGCGATACGAGCAATTTGAGGACCTGCCATTCTATTGATGAGAATTGACAAGTGAAGTTTTGAAGAGCCAGAGGTATAGTGTTAACTTGGCAAATTTGAAGGTTTGCTACTCCATGTAGAGTTGACAAGTAAAGTTTGTACTCGATAAGGAGTATTGAAAATTTTCATTACCAGAGGTATAGTGTTAACGGTGCAATGATTGTATTTTGTAGTCCTACCATTCTGTGGACGAGAATTGGTAAGGGATTTTGGAGGGAAGAGGGTGGAACTACATCCACTTAGGATTTTAGCAACCCTCAGCTGTCAACGGATTTGAGGCGCCTTTACTAACTACCGTTTGAGTGGGCTAGCCATGCTATTCCCCTTAGCATAGTGAGTTGTTAAAGACTTATGTTGGGCTTATAAGCAACCATTTTCCTCTATCCTTAACCGTTTATGTTGGATCAAATGGGAACATGTCCCTTAGGATTTTTAGCAAATCCTCAGCTGTCAACAGATTTGAGGTGCCTTTACCAACTACCGTTTGAGTGGGCTAGCCATGCTATTCCCTCAGCATGATGAGTTGTCGAGGACTTATGTTGGGCTTAGAAGCCAACATTTTCCTCTATCCTTAACCGTCGGAGGCGTCGGATGTTAATGAAGAAGCTCTTCTTGTCTTGATTAGAGGTGTACTTTTAACTTGATCGGAGGAGGAGTACTATTAAGGATAGTACTTCTTCAAGAATCTGCCATTGTCGGCATCATGAGTGTATCGCCATTTGAGGTTATGAGGCGATATGATCCATTTGAGTAGACTGACTCTACTACAAATGGTCCTTCCCATTTAGGCTAGAATTTTCCTTTTGTCTTATGTGTCATCACCATAGGTCGTCTGACAGCTAAGACAAGATCACCTTTCTTGAAAGTCCGCACCTTGACTTTCTTGTTGGAGGCTCTAGAAATCCGAGCTTGGTAAAGCTCGATTTGTGTTGGCCTGCAGACGTTTGTCATCTAAGGCTTCCAATTCTTGGAGTCGCTGTCGATGCTTCTCCTCATTTGTCATCTCTGCTGTCAGGGAGACGCGTAGAGATAGAATTTGGATTTTCAGTGGAAGCACGGCTTCACACCCGTATACCAAAGAGAATGGCGTAGCTTTAGTGGGGTTTGAACAGTTGTACGATAAGCCCATAAGCATTCACCTAGCCTATCGTCCCAGTCACGTTGACTTTTCGAGACGAATTTCTTGAGAAGTTTGCCGATGGTCTTGTTGAAAGCTTTTGCGAGATCATTAGCGGCGGGGTAGTATGCCGTTGAGGATACACTCTGGATTCTGAATTTTGTACAGAATCTCTGGAAAGCCTGGCTGATGAACTGGGGTCCATTGTCATGGACAATTCGTCGAGGTACCCAAAACGGTAAATGACGTGATGTTTGATGATTTGATCACGCAGATGATTTTACCTCCTTCAAAGGAACGACTTCAGCCCATTTGGAGAAGTAATCGATTATGGCCCAAAATAAACCGATGTCCTTCTGATGATGGAGGGCTGATTGGGCCAATACATCCATCCCCCATATTTCAAATGGCCAGGTAGAGGTCATAGAGTGAAGGTATCCTGGTGCTTGATGGATGAAATCGCCATGCACTTGGCAGGCGTGACATCTTTTGGCATAAGTGATTGCGTCAGCAATCATCTTGGGCAATAATATCCTAACCTTTAGAGTCGGTATGCAAGTTTTGGGCCAGGTTGATGGCCTCCACACATGCCGTCATGGGCTTCTTTCAATACCTCCTGTGCCTCCTTTTGCGAAAGGCAACGAAGCAAGATCCCGTCATGCGATCGATAATACAGTGTTCGTGTAATCGCATTATAGTAAATTTTGGGAGCTTTTCTTCTAATGGCGACCGCTTCTTTGGTGTCCTTTGGCAGGATGCCATACAAGACGTATTCAATATAGGGGAATCGTCAGTCTCTAGGCTCTAGACGGCTGACGACTCGAGAACTTCTTTGCCTTGACAATCTCCCGTTGACTCCTGGTAGTCCTCAAGAGCAATTCTCGGGCAATACAGTCATGGCTATGGACAAATATCTTCTCTACTGCTCCAGCTGGAAGAGCTAAAGAGCAGCGAGAGATGCCAGTGCATCCACATGCGCATTTTGCTTGCGTGGCACATGGTCGATGTAAAAGTTGGTGAACCTCTTGGCCATGTGGACAGTTGCGTTGTAATAGGGTACTAGGTCTTCATGTCTGACCTCGTTACTCCCCACGAACCTGGCTGACGATGAGCTTGGAGTCACCATATGCCTCGAGATTTTTAACGCCAACCTCATCGGCGAGTTGCATCCCAATCAAGAGGGCATTGTACTCCGCTACATTGTTGGAGCAAGGCTCGGTTAGCGAGACGGCTCGAGGGATCACATAGTTCTGTGGGGAGAAAGTACTACTCCTACTCCTGCACTATGTGTCCTTTTGGTTTGTTCTTGATGCACCATCAAAGAAGAGTTGCACCACTTGCCTTTCAAAGGATGTCTGGGTCAGGCAGGCTTCAACGACTTCGTCTGGGAGATCGTCGTAGAGTTTGGTTGCCCTCGGATCTGGATGCTCAGCCAGAAAATCCGCCACTGCTTGTCCTTTAACAGCCTTTTGAGGTAAAAAGTGCATTTCATATTGGGATAGCAACATAGCCCATTTTGCCAGCCGCCATTTAATGATGAAGGCTTTGTCATGAGTAACCTCAAGGGGTTGACTTTTGATATGACGTTATCGTCTGGCCTACCAAATAGTGTCGCATTTTCTGAATAGCAAACACCAATGCCAAACATTCCTTCTCGATCGGTTGTACCGATGTTCGGCTCCGATCATTGTTCTACTCAAATAGTAGATTGCTTGCTCTAGTCCCTGATCATCATTCTGAGCTAGTAGAGCTCCTAAAGAATGATCCATCGCTCGGACGTATATCAGGAAAGGTTTTCCAGACATCGGAGCTATAGGACTGGCGGGTTATGTGAGGTACTGTTTAATTTCCTCAAATGCTTACTGGCAAGCGCTGTCCCAATGAACGAAACGCCCTTCTTCATTAATTGGGAAAAGGGTTGGCATCTCCCGGATAGATTTGAGATAAACCTTCGGATATACGCCAATCGTCCTTGCAATCTGATAGGTAGTGAAAAATGCATTTTTATCATCATATATACCATCGCATTTGCACATTTATTCATATTATATGCACATTTATTAATATTTCTTAATTTATTATGTGCAGGCCTTCGAATTATCAATTTAATAATAAATAAAG